>JARFIY010000075.1:0-288106 GCA_036346155.1 Sinelater perroti | reverse complement strand
ATTTTTTTGACTCCTTTTAAACACACCATACAAGTCACACGAGGGTAAAGAAAATTAGATCTGACAGTGTCAACTTCAACAGACAGATGAATAAACCGCCAACTTCAACAAGATGAACGGACTAAATATTGGTAAATTGTAATAGCTCATAATGTATACTTCAATAAACTTGCAAAGCTTGCAACGCATTCTTCTGTCTGTTGATTGGTGGCCCAATAATGTTATTCTCAACCGATATAATCGCATTTTTAAGATTGCTCCAACTATCTTCTATATTTGGGTTTTGAGTTGTATTTACTATGTCCTTAATTTCAGCATTTACTTGTACTTGAGCTTTGTTGCGCACTTCTTCGTTCTTTAACTTATTGATGTCGCTTCTTTCTTTTAAGAGTCGTCGCAGTTTCTTAGTTTTATCTTGATGTTTCCAACTAGCGGGTTATGATCCGACCAATTGTCTGTGCCTGGGTATGTTCGCATGCCATGGAGCTCATTCTTATATATCTTATTGATTATTAAGAAGTCAATTTAGTTTAGGGATTGCTAAGTATAGAATCGTTTCGGAGGGAACTCAAACCAGGTGTTCGCAACTTTCAAATCTTCTTCTTAGCAAACTAAATTAGTGTTGCCTCTTTCGTTCCGTATTTCTAACCCGAAATCTCATATAGTGTCATCGACATGTCCTTAGCCGACTTTAGCATTGAAGTCCCCCATGATTATTAAAACTTTATTATTTTTAATTGTTTTCTTCAATTCAATGAGATCTCTACACATTGTTGATATTTCTACATCTGGTCCGTCTGACCTTAGGTAATATTTATATGAATAGGGTAGGCTTTGACTTGTAAGAATGGCATTCTGTCTGAGTATGGCACAAAGTTTATTATTGAGTAGCTTACTCTTTGGTTTACTAAAAAACCAACTGCGTTGTAGTCGTTTGGGAGATTTTCAGGAGTAGTACAAATTTGCTTTTTCTGCATTAGTTTACCGCATTTCTGACTATGTAAATTCGCTAGTATACCTGCGCTGATTCTCTTCATTTCCTTGATGACATTGTTTAGTTTTCCGAAGAGATATAAACTCTTCACATTCCAAGTAACAATCTTTAAACTCGAGTTGTTAATGTTTGCCAATAAATTGTTATTCGATTCTGTTTCATCTTTATTACAGTATAGATAAGTAACGAGATATAATTTTCTTTGTAATGCAATAATTTTTTTCTTGGGAAAATAGTATGATAGTTTCCCCTGGTTTTCCACACTGCAGTGTCACAGGTGATTAAATTATTATTCGATTGTCGCCTGTGAGTATATGTCATTCATCTTGGGCCTTATGTTATTACTGATACTGCTGCTGTCCAGAATCATCATCTTCATATGTGGATACTCTCACTTGATTTAGTCTGTAGGTCAATACAGTTAACCGGGGTGTGGCGCTTGGTGTCAACAAGTAAGAGTTGTCCGATTGTGTCGCTTGGACCATCCATAACAAAAGGTACTACGTCTCCGACGTAACCCCTACACTCCACAAACAACTTAAATTTATTTAATTAATTAGCAATAACAATATGTAATAAACAGGTTTACTTGCTTCTACTTCTTTCTCATTTTTACGTTCTTCTTCTATCAAATTTGTAACTTTCCTTTTCTTTAAAAATAACACACATACACACATGCATATTTTTAAAATATTTCAAATATATACTCGAATTGGAAGAATCATCAAATTCGTCATGATTACCGCAAATTTTATTTTCTAGCAACTCTTTAATGGCTACATCAGTTTGCGTGATTGAAACCATTTGCTAGGGATCTCTACTAGTATCATTAATTTGTTACTTTCCTTCAGCATATTTTTGTTGTTTTTTTCATATTTTGGTATTTATTCTTTAAAATACTGTCGAACCTACATGTACTCAAGTGTGCATTAAATTCGTCAGTAAGCTGCTTCCATACCGTCTTCTTTCTTAAATTGGTTTCAAAATTGGTCTTATATTTATTTACTAATGCAAGTGAAAAATATTCTCCTTCCGTGGTAAAATTTTGGGTACGTTTACTTCCCTCCATAATAAAATTAGTGCCTACATATTAAACAGCTATTATTAGCATACCGTCAAAAATACTGCTGTATTTAAATAAATTATTTCACGGTTTGTACTACGGATAACTTTTTTTTAATTTTATGTATTTGCACATATACGTGCGTTGACCTCTTAATGGAAAACATAAATAAAATGAATAAACAACAATACTATTATGCACAATCGGTTATTGCTTACTTTACTATGAATAACTTATTTTTTATCCAATACGCTATACTTTTCTGACTACTACTGCATCCTACACCGACGTTAATAAAAATGACAGCAACACGCGGAATGCCACAATATTCGATTTCGGTATTTTTTCTCATATAGAAATTTTTGTGATACTAACAGTAAATAACTGTGGCTTAACTGGTTATACCGAGATCTTGGTTTATATAACGCATATAATGTTAAATCGTGGTTAATCTCAGCGTAAGAGTTAAACCAGGTTTAGCATGGCTCCTCATCATGCTTCGATGGTTGATTTCTGCTCTTGTTTTGATTTTGGCAAAGTTTAATTATCGGGCACATGCCACACCACCAAGGCTCCAATTACATAAATATGTTAATCATGTCAACTGGAAGCTCTAGGGTGACATTATAACATCAAAAAGTCAAAAGGTTCGGTCAACTGTCAAGCAAATTGTGGCATCCGAAGCAAAACGACCTATACCTTTGAGCCCTACTATAATTTCAAATTATTAATCTACCAAGTTATACTCGCTAACTTTTTATGTTGAATAGCAATAGTTATTATTACGCATATAGTAACATTTGCTGCGTAAAATGTAATAAACAATAACTTCTCAAAATCATTTAAAAAATCGAATCTCGATACTGATACTGGATATTTCTAAAACATAATACCAATACAATTAGCGTGTTCAGTATCTAAATACTATTTTATATGGTTGTATTTACTGTAATTTTTTATATATAACAAGAATCATCTGATCCGGTCTAATACTTCCCAAGATGGTGATGTATTTTTTATCAAAAGTGCAAATTTTTCAGATTTTAGAGATAAATAACTCAAACATTTATAAAAATACTAGCAAGTATAGAAGTATTAAGATAAATTTAAAATACATTGTTATATTACTATAAACTGGGTAAGTTTCATTTAAATTAAAAATCTTATTTTAGACGATAAACATACATTTTTCTTATTTAACAAAAAATTAGCACACCAATACTTACATATAACAATATAGAGCTTATATTTAATATCACAAATACTAATGTGTCTTTAACAACTAATATTGCTTCTATTAAAATAATTACATTCTTACTATTTATTATATTATAATTACATTCTTATAAAAATAATAAGTTATTACAGCATATCGATTGTATTGCAATTTACGCTCGCTAAGTATCTAATCAACCGTAAATTAAATAACTTTTTAATTGTTCCATGTATATTTCAAATTCTGCGCAGTAGCAAATTCATATATACAAAGGTGCCAACGTAAAGTGAAACCACTACTCGACTTTATACTGGGCTATGGGCAAATTCTAAAGTAACTCTATTGTTAGCTTCAAAGTAATATAACAAAAGAAAAATATTTTAATTTATTTATAGCTCGACCGCGAAGTAACTGTAGTTTAAAGCGTAATAATTGAAATTATTAAAATTATTGTATCATAAATTGCCCCTATTGTGCATGAGGTAGGTACATTGATTATTTATATTATTTATGTTTTTAAGCTTATTTTGGGATTCTTATTTGTTAGTTGATTAGTCTTATCGGCGACCGTTACACCACAAATATCCGTTAATACTGTTATCAGCGGTTGACATCCTGACAAACAAGAAGCAAAGCGACTTTTAGCTATCGCATACTTATGTGGGTTTTGGCAAACATTTCCAATATTTTATTGCCGCAGTTCTTTCCACTTTCTCTAAACCTTCAAACAGTTTTAGGAAAATATATTTTTTTATTACTTTGTAATTCAGAACAGACTTAATTTGAAGTAAACAACTATTTCCTTTACTACAAAAATAGAGGTAATTTTAAACAATAACGTCTTCAACAGTTTTCGACTTATTTGTAGCATTTGGTGATTCAGGAAGCATTAGATAGTGGTTTAACCAAGAAAAATATTAGGAGGATATTTTTTTAAATTTCTTAACAAATTTAAAAAATGAAACGACCAGCGAGTATAAAAAATAAGAACATAAACATTTTAGTTTGCTGAAAATATATTTTATAGTTAAATATATATATGTACTTGTAATAAAAAAATAATATAACTTATTATTAAAAACTGAAAAGCTTGTATGATATATTTTTGCGAACTAATTATCTAAATTATTTTTGTTTTATTTTTACTTCTAGTCATAGCACTGAACCTATCTTTATTTAGTTGGCCACAACCGTGTAAATGTTTAGCACCAAAAAAATAAATGTTAAAAATAAGGCCAAGTTTCTTTCCAAAAATGTTCAGTCCATAATTTCTTAATCTGTAACTTGGCTATTATATTTTTATTTCTTTTTATGTCACTGTGTAAATACAACAGGTAAACAAAGGAAAAAATAGCCAAATTAGACTAGAAAAGCATTGCTCGGATAAAGGTGTGTAGAAATTTGAGTTGAACAACAAATACGGCGGGGTAGATACCTCAGAAACCGGGAGCCGGGTTAGGTTTACAAGAAAAAGCCCTTCTGGAGTTCAGTTGAACTTTATCATTGTCCTTCTAAAGAAATTAGTTTAAATCTCACAACTTTTATAAGCTGAAAGTTTTTGAACAGGAACTTGCCCTTATTTTTTGTTTTTATTTATTTGTTTCTTTTGATCCAAATCATATACTCATATGTAATTAGGAGATTAGAACTTAAAATTGTAACTTGCAGTGATGGATAAAATTTATTGGTTATGGCGATTGTCCTCAGAGTGTGGATTATTTTAATGTAGGTAGGTATATTGGGTTTTGTGCCGTATAACTAAGATGTATATAAGTTAAAAAAATTAAGAAAGTGTGTAGAAAAATATAAATCTAATAAAAATAAATCACAAATCAGCAATATTTTCGATGTAAAAAATCAACTAGTATATGTAAGCTGAGACAAAAGTTTAATTAAGTCTACAGTTTGCTCTAGTTCATTTAAATATAAGCGAAAACTAAACGATAGCGCTCCTATTATTTTAATTACGTATTTTAACTTGGCCACTAATATAGTATGAAAACGGTCCTGATTTTGAGCATTTGTAGTAAAAAGTTGGGAGTTTCCTATTATTTCCTTTATTTGTATTCTAAGACTTATCACCATGCCAAATTTCATGTCTCTAGCCGCACGGAAAGTGCCTCGCAACTTTGATGAATAAGTGAGTAAGCGAGTCAGTGAGTAGTGAAATTTGCATATTTTAACGCCCTGTATCTTTGTCACAGTTTATTATAGAACTTTGAAATTTCGCATATTATATCGTACATCTTTAAACAATTTTAAAGATTTTATAATTTTATAATAAAGGAAACCAAAATTATGAGGAGGTTAAAATTAGCGCGAATGGGTTTGTGTTCAAGGTGGTTCAAATATGACGGAATTGATTTTTTACAAAAAAAAATTGTCAAACAGTTACTTGCACATTTCAGTCTTCAACATACTCCCCTTCCGAGTCAACACATTTTTTACAACGTTCTGGAAGCACTTGATGCCCTTTTCAAAAAAGGCTTTTGGTTGGAGGCGTACCCAATCCTGAATAGTCTGGATGATAGCGTGTTGCCCGCAAACCGCATGCAGGTAAAAATTACTTGGGCCAAACTGGAACTGTATGGAGAAATAAGGCGTGAATTTTCTTTAAGGAAGTCTACTCGCTTTCCACCTATCTTCCACTTGGATAGGATCTTTTCCTTTACGCCTGTTACCAGGAAGCCTGAGTAATGAGCTGCATTGACTGTTCTAGCATGCGTCAGAAAGTCTACATGGATAATCCCGTACCAGTCCTAGAAGAACGTTGCCATCACTTTTCTTGTCGAACGCCTTCACCGCGTTCTCCTGTGTTTGAGGGAACTGGTATGCCGCCATTCGGGTGATGACTGCTGGGACTCGGGAATAAAGTAATGCACTCAGGTTTTATCGGTCATCACTATATACTTCAAAAATGCATCGCCTTTGTCTTCAAACTGCTGTAGGAGATGACTGTTCACGCCTATCAAAATGCGTGGTATCCACGGTGCATTCACCTTGCGATAATGCAGGTCATTTCCCACGATATCTTTTACACTACAACACTGATGGACATTCTCACAAATAAGCGCGTCTGCACAGATCAATGTTTGGTTCGATGACGGACGTTCACGCCCCACGGTAATGTCTCTGTCTTTTTTAAAGCACTTACACTATTCAAACACACAGGTCCGAGAGAGACACTCTTTCCTATACTGTTGTTGGAGTCTCCAATGAGGAATTTGATCACAATGCGTTGTTCCAAGCTCCGCTGTATTTTCTGTTCGCTCATCACTCTAGCAACTCCCAAACAGGATTTAACAGGTTCTAACCCGAGCAGAAGGAGGATGAAGGTTGTGGCTCCGTTCTCTCAAGGTCGCACAGCTGCTGCGCAGTGCGGCTTGTTGACACAAGAATCGGCCCCCGTTATATTTAAATCACCTTGTACAATAACATACACACTGCATGCGTTAAGCCGGAACTTGGCCTGGCGCACTACCTTGCGCTTTGATAACGATTCCAAAATGACAAACTTTGAAGTTGATTTTAAGGTTTGTTAAAGTTATATGAATTTGAAATAGACAAGTATGATAACTATAAAATCAATGAAATATACTGACATAAAATATGTTCATCTTTGTGTTTTCGACAATTTAGATTTTTAAAAATACGATTTGCTTTTAAAATAATTTAGCTATCTAAAAATTTATTAGTTGCCTAAAAATATTTGCTTTTAATTGAACATGTTATCCTTAGCTCAGCTTAATTAATGTTAGCGGTAACGTTTTGTACAATTTATTATATACAAGTTGCTTCAATCAAGCTTTTAGAACGTAATTTTTGAAAGTGGTTTAAAAAAGTAAAATAATAGTTGAAATGTAAATAATTGTAGCGTTGAAAGCCACTACTAAAATTTGGACTTTTTATCAAAATTAATCCCGTTTTATTTGAATGAAAATTTTAATACATATTACTACACTAACTATTTAAAGATTAACTTTTTTTCTAAATTAAACAAAAGGATGGAAATTTACGTAATTAAGCAAGTGGATTCCAATAAAAATTGTCTTATTGTCACAAGAAATTTTTTTTTATTGAACATAACTATACATTCTGTCAGTATTTGACATTCAGTAAGCAATTTAACACATATATAATTACATCCTTAACATGTACATATAATAATAATAATAATGGTAAGGCTCTACGCCCCGCGTGGGAGCACGGCCTGTGAACTGAGCGGTTAAGGCTCTCATACGTTCGCTCTCTCTGCCCGGTCGTTGCGCACCATCTCTGATGCGGGGCGATGTGGCAAGCACCGCGCCTAAGACGACCGCCATTATTAACCCTTGTTCAAATGAACGCAGGTACTCAATTATTTTTAGTGACTGAGTAGACCACCCGCCAGGCATCAGAGAGCACCGGGAATTGAACCCGGGTCCGTCAGCATCGCAGCCCGTCCCTCAACCACGGGACCACGCTGGCACACTAACATGTACATATAGCTTGCTGGAAATAGTCCAATAACAATTTCCATCGAGTAACTGGATAGTAGTTTGACATACATATACACACGCACACATTAGTTATGCAAAACGGTATGGCAGCGTCCTCCTCGCTTTCCAGTAGATGCTCTACTAGCGTGTTTGGATGAGCAGCGAGCCGGTCGTGGTAACGGGTACTCAATCTGCATATTTCTTTATCTATTGTGGGAAAGTCAAGGTCACGACGTATGACCTCGTTTGGTATATACCATGGAGCATTGACTATTGAACGTAGTACTTTGGCTTGGAATCTTCTCAAAATGTCTATTCTGGAGTTACTGACCTTTCCCCACAACTGTATTCCATATGACCAAACGAGTTCAAGTATGGGTTTATACAATGGTATATTGTGTTTCAAGGATAATTGGAATTTGCGTCCAATAAGCCAATACATTTTGCTGAACAAAGTCCCCAACTGTTTACGTTTTGTCCATATGTGCTTTTTCCAAGTAAGGCGTCTATCTAAATGAATCCCTAAGTATTTGACGCTTTCTGCTGCAGGAACTTGTTGATTATTAAGCCAGACAGGGGGGACAGGTGTCTCTTCTTGTACTGAAGGTTACATGAATAGATTTTGTCTCGTTGATTTTGATACGCCATTTTGTATAGCTGTAATGTGTTCAGGTGGCTTTGAAAAATACGCGATGCTATTTGTGGGTCAGAGTGAGAAGCTAGGACGGCGGTATCGTCCGCAAATGTAGCTGTCAGTGTGTCTCTTGTTGTTGGCAGGTCTGCGTAAATAGTAGGTACAATAGAGGACCTAACACGCTTCCTTGCGGGACGCCAGCACTTATAGGAAATAAATTTGTGTAGGATTCGCCATATTTGACCATAAAGTGCCTGTCGACAAGGTAAGATTTAATAATTTCAAAGGCGTACAAGAAAATAGGTCAATATTCTTTCCAGTTAGTTTTTTAAGTGAAATATGGGGCGTTTCACGTCAACTCTCCTAGCATGGCGGTAGCGCCAAAACACTCACTTTTCAACTCACGATTGCGGCATTGTAATGCACTTGAAAAAATAATGAAAACATAGAATCGACGTAGTTTTCTCAGCTTTCCGATAGTGTAATCGGTTTTTTGAAAAAATGTCAACTTAACCTCGAAAAAACAAAAAACGTGTTTTTTCTTAAAGAAGGCCATTTTAAATATTTTTTTAAATAGCACCAATCGAAAGAGCAGGAAATAGAGAAAAATTCGGGAATCAAATTCGAAACAAGGTAGGATTCTTTTGCTTACTGTTGCCCCAGACTTCTAGTCACGAAATTATTTGATAAGCGAGTTTTCTTGCACCGAGTGGTAAGCTCGTACAGCAAAAGTGCTAGTTGCTAAAAAGAAATACTTTTAGTCCCCGAGAAGAAAAAAGAAAAAGTGATTCCCCCTGAAACTTAAATCGTAGTCAAAATTTTTTATGTAAACGACAAAATAAGCCGACTTATGCCTGGCATAAAAGATTACGTATCTGTGAAGCAAGATGACGGCACAAGAAAACATGTTCAAAAACGATTGATTGTTGGCAATTTAATTGAAGTTTATCAATTGTTTAAAAGTGAAAATCTTTCTATCAAAAAAAAGGCCATCGCATTGCATTTTAGTTGGGAGTAGAAAGAAAAACAAATAATGAATTGTTATTGTTATGTTCCATATGAATGTAAATACGTAAATAAGTAAATAGACATTCCAGTTTGATTAAATATATTAGTAAACATGGGGCCGGCGAAGAGATTGCTCTGTAAGCAATCCCAGAACGAACTTAAAAAAACCTTTTGATTTCGATTTTGAAATCAGCGTAAAATTTCCTATAAGAATACATTTTAAAATTTTAAAAAATCCATAATTTTGTGACAGCGACAGACAGACAGACAGACAGACGGACAGACGGACGGACGGACGGACCGACGGACCGACGGACCGACGGACAGACGGACAGACGGACAGACGGACAGACGGACAGACGGACAGACGGACAGACGGACGACGGACAGACGGACAGACGACACGGATCATGACGGACAGACGGCAACGGACACAGCGGACAGAGCAGACGGACGACGGTCGCGGACGAGAACGAACAGACGGCAGACGGCGTACGCGACAGACGACAACGACAGAGACAGACAGGAAAATACGAGACGGACAGGGCGGACGAGATGACTGAGACGGCAGACGGACAGACGGACAGGACGGAAGACGACGCGGACGATTGGACAGGACAGCGGCAGGACGACGGCAGCGAGGACAGGAGCGTGACAGAGCGGGCATGGCGGGCAGGGCAGACGAGACGGACAGGACAGGAGCACGGCAGGCAGCGGGACGGCGGAGCAGCAGGCAGCGGACAGCGACGGCGGCACAGGCGAGGACAGGACGGGCGAGACGCAGGCGAGGACGACGGACAGGCAGCGGACGAGGCAGGCGGGCGGCGGCAGGCGCGGCGGCAGGACGGGCAGGCAGGCGGGCAGGCGGGCAGCGGCAGGCGGGCAGGCAGCGAGGCGGGCAGGCGGGCAGGCAGGCAGGCGGCAGGCAGGCAGGCGGCGGGCAGGCAGGCAGGCGGGCAGGCAGGCGGGCAGGCAGGCAGGCGGGCAGGCGGGCAGGCAGGCAGGGCAGGCAGGCAGGGCAGGCGGGCAGGCGAGGCGGCAGGCAGGCGGGCGGCGCAGGCAGGCAGGCAGGCAGGCAGGCAGGCAGGCGGCGGCAGCAGGCAGGCAGGCAGGCAGGCAGGCAGGCAGGCAGACAGGCAGACAGGCAGACAGGCAGACAGGCAGACAGGCAGACAGGCAGACAGGCAGACAGGCAGACAGGCAGACAGGCAGACAGGCAGACAGGCAGACAGGCAGACAGGCAGACAGGCAGACAGGCAGGCAGGCCAGGCAGGCAGGCAGGCAGGCAGGCAGGCAGGCAGGCAGGCAGGCAGGCAGGCAGGCAGGCAGGCGGCGCAGGCCACAGGCAGGCAGGGCAGGCACAGGCAGGCACACGGCAGGCAGGCACAGGCAGAGGCAGGCGCACAGGCACAGGCAGCAGGCAGGCAGGCAGGCAGGCAGGCAGGCAGGCAGGCAGGCAGACAGACAGACAGACAGACAAGTTCGTTGAAAATCGTTTACAAATAACAAAAACGTAAAGTATGCGGCGTCGAGCCAGGCTGGGCCGGGCCGAACATGTTAACGGCGCGGCCGCGCGGCATCAACTTTGTCGCTTTATATCTCAAAACAAAACGAAAAATTCTACAGTGGTGTTACCCCTTAAGGTAATAATGACATTGCTAAAATTAACAGAATGAGAGATGCAATACGGACACAAACATTTAAGCTCTAAAATTTTAGGTTAATCAAAGAACAGGATAATTTTAATTGAAAATTATGGGTAAGGATAGTTTTTGATCAAAACAGAATCCAATTAAATAGTTCAGTCTATTCTCCTGACTACTACGAAGGCGGCAGTAAATACACCCTGTATATTCAGTACGTTTAATTATTAGAATATCATTTTAATACTAAAACAGGGACATGAGGCTAAAGCATTGCGCTTTAAGTCGATCGTCGTAGTGCTTAGGCATTAACGTAATTTGTATTATTTAAGTTAAATTAAAAATCGAACGAAAATATTACTACTAAGTATGCATTGACAGAATAATCTATTTGAAAACATTTCCTTCCTGTCAAAAGTGGCAACGTTGCACTTCGTAGCTGAAGGTCAACAGAAGCATATCAATAATATACCGAGATAGCGTATTTTGGACAACTAGTCGAGGTGCAGCTTCGAAGAACGCAAGACATGTTATTGTGCGCTTAAGAAAATTGTTCCAAACTATTTTTTGTTTTATAGACAGGTATGATTATATACTTATACAATAAGCAAAATAAATAAAAAGAGAAATTTGCGATATGGCGTACTAAGGAACTGCAAGTTATATGTGATTATGTAAATTTGTGTGGTTTGCAAACAATGTGTTGCTATAATTATATATAATTTAATCTTGGCATATTTTTCCTTATTACATTCTTCAATCAGGCCGTCCACAATCTTTGTAACTCTATACAGCTTTTAGATTTTAAGAAAGTGGTCACTTTACCAGGAGTTTTCTGTATACAAGCAAAATCTATTGCAACAGTTTCCGCAACACTTATCAAGGTTAGTTAGCACTTATAATATTAGATACTCCTATTTTATAAGGGTTTTATCATGTTGCCTCTGTGATTAAAGCAAAACAATTTATTGCCACACTATAAACGGTAGTTATAGCTGGATTTTATAAAATCTTCAGGCCTAAAATAATATCATTTCTAACATTGCAATGGAATTGAGGCATGAGTAGTTTTTTTACACTACCAAATATTTTGGGTCATGATCTAAATAAGTTATAATTACTATACATTTAAAGTCATAAATGATTTATGCAAGTCTACAATAATTGTTTCATCGCTTAACTGTTAGATCACATTAATGTGGTACTGTTATTGTTTTAAATAAAAATGATTAGTAAGTTAAAACGTATAGGGAGATACTTAATGACTGATCGCTTTAATATTTAACTTTGGATCAAATACCCGATGGAGAAAATTAATATTGCAGTTTTTTTCCATTGAACCGAAGCAGCTGTCGCCAATCTGCGGATTTATTTTCATGGCTTTATATAATTAAAGTGACCTGAAGCCATCTTTGGTTGTCTTTCAGCACGCGTTTATTTATACTACTATTTACTTGTAATAAGGTTTTTTCACATAAATTTTTAATGTTCTTACAATTTGGCCTATTGTACCTAATTTAATTTTAAAAACATCTAACAGTTTCAAATCGGATTCACCAACAGACATGCATGCAGGCTACATCAAAGCAGGAAGTTGGTTTGCTTGCTGCCGATAAGACAAAGCAGGAAATTTTCTTCTGATAAAATAAACCATGCAACCGCATAACATTTGTATGATATTTCGATTAGTACAAACGGTCATTCTTTTATACTTTTTAAGTAAGCTTTTATAAATAAAAAATAATTAAATAGTTTAGATTAAGCCTCATAGGGTTCATTCAATAGGTATTTCCTATTATACGTATACTGCAGCCTAAAAGTTTTTGCGAACTGCGTATTTATCAGTTACGACAACGAGAAGCATGTGGCTATTTAACAATTTTTTGAATACAGTTTTATATGCTTTTGAACAAAAATGACAAATATTTTAATTTTAGTATTTTAGAATATATTCTTTGCATAATTAGTATTTTTAAACTGTTATAATAAATTTTTTTATCAGATATTTTATTTAGACAAACATAAAAGCTATATTGAAAACTTTTTTAAATTATTTGTGACCGTAGTATCCTGATTATTTCTTCGTTCCTTATTATTATTTGATGTCACTGATATGACACGTTTTTATTGGGTGATTCATAAACAACGATTGCCTAAAAAATTTAGCCTGTAATTTACGATTGAGTTGATTTAGATGAGAATTGTTATTTACTGATCTGATAATTCTGTTATTCACTTTAGCAGACCAGAGTAATTTTTTAATTTTTTTAGGATATGCTTTTTTATTAAAATTCCAGAACAGTTTTTAGAAGCATTTATAAGATAACTTTGTCTTCTAATCCGTGAACAGTATTCATATCATAGCAAGTCTTGATTAACATCTAGTAATATATTTATTTATTTATATTCACACGAGCATACTTATTTTACGAGATAACACATAATTTTCTTTATTTGTACATATAAATTCAGAAAATAGATTATCCAAATGGTTCAGTTTTTTTTACTAACATATTGATTTCTTAAAATCTGAAATACACCTATGTTCCGGTATATATCAGAGAGCAGTTCCTGAAAAAACCGTATAATTTAAAAAGAAAGTAAAATGCGCATAATTTAATCTGTTATTTAAATAAATTAATTATTCCAATGTAAAATAAAAATAAAGTTATATAAAAACGTTCGGGTCATTTTGCAACTGGTTCAGACTCTTCTTTACCAAGAATATTGTCACAATTATTTGTTTAGTTCAACCATATTAACCGAATTATCCTATTCTAGTTTTTCATCCACCTCTAGTTCTACAATATCTAGCTCAGCAAAGTCGTCGAACCTTCTCCTCATATTGTAACTTAACAATTTAAGAATATTCATGATCCAGTGCTAGACAAGGAATCTCATTTTTAACTACTTTTGATCATAATTTTTGTACAACAGGCAATGAGTGTTAATTTAATATAATCAAAGATTGCAAAATGTTCTCTAGCACTCATTATTGTCAAAGATTCTTTATTTTTCATTTGTTCTAAAATATTTATGAAGGTTCACTTAATGTATAGTACCTTAAAAGTCTAACGGCTACAATAAAGAAGTTGTGCTCTTGGTAGAAATACAACTTACAAATTTTTATATTGTAAATCTTGAAGATGATCCGGTGCATTGTTAATTAACAAAAGCACTTTAAAATGTAGTCCGTTTTTATTTAATCACCTTTTAGTATCTGGGACAAAAATTCTAGAAATTGTTTATTAAAAATTGTGAAAGTTAGTAATTCATGCTTTCTTATTGGCCATCCAATAAACGGGAAGATTGTTGATATTTATTCCTTTAAATGTACGTAGAGTCTTTGATTTGTTACTAACCAGTTGTATCGTTATACGATCGCTCGAAGCGTTGCTACATAAAAAGACTGTTAAGTCATCTTTCGCTACTTCATGACCATTAGCTGTTTTGTGAGCTTTAGACAGATAGGTTATCTCTGGCAAGTTCTTTCAAAATAACCCTGACTCATCACAATTTAAAAACTGATCAGGAATATATCAATTGAGGCAAAATTTTAACTTTGCCGGATATCCTTACGCTGTCTATACATCACCTACTTCACCTTTCAATTTTAGATTATAAAATGAATTTGAACTAACCCTGGTTTTCTGAAAAAACAACTTCTTTTCAGCTGAAGAAATAGATGGTAGCTGATCAATAATTTTTCCATAAGTCGAGAAAGACTTAGTTTTAATGGCATTGGCCTCAAGTGGCGCCCGCTTTAGAACTTAGTCTTCTATCCATATCACTAACGTCTCTCTCTTCGTGCTCGTATTCATATCAGTTGCAATTGCTACACTTTTTTAATAAAGCATTAATCTTTTTACAATTTTATTGTGGCTTCATTCATGGGATATAATTTCTAAAGATATAATTTTACTTTTTATTTGTATATCTTCTAAATGTATTTTTACGTGGTAAAGCTAACAAAATATTAATTATATTAAAAACGGCTACAAAACTATAATTGTTTATTACTTATCAACGAACATGAACAATTAGAAATTTCCTGTTAAAAAAGCAAAACAGTATGCACTTTTCTTCTGCTAAATATTTACTACGCTTTTTTAATACGAATTGCTATTTGTATGTTACCAAATGGCCTTAAAAATAACTGTAGCAAAAATGTTTATTTTTAACAGTTTTTTTTCTAAACAATTTTAAAACGAAATCGTGTAAATAGTCATTTTACTTCAGTTGGAAAAAAAGTAAATCTAGCCAAAGATACAACTGCCCTTTGTTTCTTTAAATAAGAGGCGTCGTTCGCTAAACTAAAGTATATAAAATAAAAAGCAATAAAATACAAAACAGTAATTTACAAACTGTCAGAACTTCTTACCATTGATTTAAAAATTAACTTTTACATAATTAAATTTTCACAAAAAGTAAAACCCAAAATACGAAAACTTTCTAAAATAATTAATTTACAGCTTTTAAGTTTTGAAGTAGCACTTTGTTTTCTTCTAGGCTAATAAAAATCCTTTTAAACTTCGCAAAAACAAACGGTACTATCTAAACAAATTTTAATTTTTATAAAATAACAAAAATTGTTCAATATTGCATTTCTATAAATTTGAATAAAAAGTCAAGATTGCAATTGACGAGCAAGCTCTCCTATTAAATTTGGTTGAGGAAGTTTTAAAACAATGTGATCAATGTTCGTATAATAAATAGTTTCATCTTTTTTTTTAATTTTAAATCTCTGTAAAGCGACCATTTAAGATAATTAATTTTAAAAATCTTGCACATCTTCAACTTTAGCAACGTAGTAGTTACTTCATAATTTGAATTTTCTAAGAAAATATCAGCTTCAAGTTCGTTTATTTCATAGGCAAAATTATCATCACTTTCTTCGAATAAGTTTTTCATTGAAACTAGTTGTATCAAAATCTTATTCTACTATAGCCAAAAAGCTTTGCATGTTGCTTTCCTATTTTTCGAATGACCGTTGGGTTGAATTTGGTTTCTTATTCCTTTTCTATGAACAGTTTCCTTGATGTATCTGTAAGCGTGCCAGATTTACCTTTTGGTCATTCTTTTTGGCTCAACTGCTGCTTTCAGACTACCTTCACGACTGAAAAATTGTATTCTATTGAATATAAAAGTTGAAGAAACAGGTGTGTTGTTAGAAATAAGCAAACATAAATTAAAAATAAAATTTGCACCACTGATCAAATGCCCTTTATCAGAATTGACAAAAACAAAGATACTCAAAACAGATCGGTTTTGTGGATTTCTCTTAGTTATGTTTGCTGGCAGTCTTTATCAATAAGTATGTTTTTATTTAAAGAGAATAAATATATTATCATATTATGAGAGTTTTTGGGAAACCTTTACTAATTAGCGCGGCAATGTCACATATTGAAATAGGTTTTTATACATTTTCAAGCAACAACGTTTAGTTATTACCTGCACAATTGCAGAATGATTTAAAGATTATATACATTTCAGTGTCACTGTCATGCACGTAAAAACAGTTTTTTTTTTGTTTATAATTTAATGTTTTATAAAATACTTCATTTATTGTAAAGATAGGATTTCTTGGGATCATCAGGATAGATTTATTCTACCTATTTTCCCAGCTGATGCTCCAGTAAGCATGAGGGATTTAAAATTAACTCTTGTAAATAATAATTAATAAACATAAATGGGATGCTCTTTTCGATCGCATTTATTTCAAAAATTAAAGTCGCATTTTTACAGAGTTATGTCGTTATAACAACCATCAACAATTGTTAGTAAAAGCAGTAGGAAGAGTTTTGTGGTTAAAAACTGTTCTTTTTGATTTCTGTAAAAAAATTGTTAATTATAATTGAAAATTTATTTTAAGTCCAAAATTTATTCTTTTTTGCTATTACACACAGCCTATTTATAAGCTATAACTCTAACTTCTATTAGTGTTAGGCTGGAGTGCATTTTTTACAACGTCTTTGTAATATTGGATCAAAAAGAGTTCGTTCTCGTCCTAGAATATTTATTTATTTTTTTAGGATACTGTGACACGGCAATTTTTGCGTCAAAGTTCGCCACGCCAAATAACCGTACAGAGACCTGTAACTCGGCTATCACTGCGCCAACGCGTGTACGCCGAGTAACCGCGCAGAGGCCGCCACTCTCGCAACATGCATCCACGATGTATCCGCGCCGGCTACGAAAGGTTACGCCCCGTTACGCACTGCAAGCTTGTCCTCGGCATGCTTCGCTTATGGCTTCCATTCCATCGGCTTAGGCCGGTCGTGGACCATAGATCGTACCTTGCTGGGTATAGCTTCTAAGCGTTTGCGCTTCCACAATATGTGGCTCCCGGCATCCATGTCCATGGTCCCGTTGGTTAATGTGTATTTGGATCGCAACGCCTGATGTTTACGACGCACTACTTGCTGCCACATCCCGGCATCCGTTTCCACGGTCCCGATGGCTTGTACAGTAAGTCGGTCCCGTCATTAAACGGCACCTTTTGCTTGCCCCTCATACCGGCATCCGTTTTCACGGTCCCGGCGGCTTGTACGTACATTGGTTGCCTTTGCTTTGCGCCATCCACTATACTTCGCCACACCCGGCATCCGTTTCCACGGTCCCGGTGGCTCGTATAAGTATAATAGCGGTCTCAGTGCCGCCCGTACGTCCGCCCATGTTTCCATTGTTCTTGTAAATATATTATATCTATAAGCTGACGGCCATTTCTACTAGAACCCTCTTAGCTCCCAACGTGGCCCATTGTAAAAGTTCTCCTTACAACCGGTGCCCGACGACGGACCACAAGAGTGGCTTCTAACTCTGACGCCTAACGGCGTCCCACCCTAACACCTCTTTATATAATTGGCGCCCAGCGTGTGGCTTTTTCACGCCAAAGTTTATATCTCATTATAACTGGCACCCGACGTGGGGCCATTATTAAAGAACGGTTGTTACAATACCGATTTATCGCCTGCTACTTTAAATTTTTACAAACAGTAAGTATATTATAAAGAAAGTACAAATAAGTCTCTGTCGTTTTTTATCAAAAATTGGGCATTTATTGTGAAAGAACGAAATCTTATGTTTCATTCAAAGTATTGTTCATCGCTAGACACTACTTTTTGCTATTTTTCTGGCAGCATAAGGATACCGCGTCGAAAGAATGCTTCATCTTTTGAGGCTATTTACAAATCGACCCAATTTTTAGTATCTTCATATGATGTGAAGTGCTGCTCAGAGAGACCATGTGCCATCGATCGAAACAAGTAATAATCGGAAGGGGCAATGTCTGGTAAATACGGCGGGTGGGGTAGGACTTCCAATTGAGTGTTTCCAAGTAGGTTTTGACCGGCGCCGCAACATGTGAAAGAGCATTATCATGCAGGAGAATAATTTTGTCGTGTCGGAGTAGTAGTGGGCGAGTTGTTCCTTGAGTGCTCGACTCAATCTCAACAATTGTGTCCGGTAGAGAGCCCCAATAATGATTTCGTTCGGTTTGAGCAACTCATACTGCACGACACCAAGCTGGTCCCATCAAATACACAACATGAGTTTTTTTCCATAAATATTTGGATTGGCTGTCGATGTTGAAGCATAGCCACGTGGTCCCCATGACTTCCTCTTATTTGGGTTATTGTAGTGGGTCCATTTTTCATCACCAGTGACTATACGACGCAAAAAGCCTTTCGCTTATGCTTGGCAAGCAGCATTTCATATGTGCAAAATCGACGTTCAACGTTTCTCGGTTTCAGTTTATATGAAACCTAATTTCCTTACTTTTGAATCATCCCAATGATTTCAAACAATGTTAAATTGTTTGTTGAGTCACTTCTAATGTAAGTGCAAGTTCTTCTTGCGTTTGGCAGGAATCTTCCTCTAATAATGCTTTTAATTCTGCGTCTTCGTACACTTTTGGCCTTCCGCTACATTCTTTGTCTTCGACGTCAAACTCACCGTAGTTAAAATTAAGAAAACAACTCACAACAACTTTTCTCACATAAAGCAGTCTTACCATATGCTTCTACAAGTAATCAATGCGCCTCAGCTGTAAATTTCTTCAAATTAAAGTAGTAAATCAAAAGTTCCCGCAAATGACGCTTATTTGGCTCAAAACTCCACATTTTCGCACGAAAATAATTATGTAATGCTAATAATGTAAATCGCTAATATTTTAAGGTTATGGTGTTGTCAGATGTCCAACCTTACGATATGACGTTTTACATTTGACAATTACAACCATAACTAACTTACTGGTGGGGTCATCTTTTATTTGTACTCCCTTTAGTTGACTTCTTGATCTCAAAATGTTTATTAGTTTTTCTAGTCGTTGTTCCCTTTTTACTTTCCTTATCCTATAATAAGAAAAGTAATGTAATCGGTAGAAATTTGACCTACCCAGTTTTTCACATTTCTGGACGAATTATAGCCTCAAGACACCAAAAAAGTTGGTTTGAGCCATTGGTTCGTGTGTGTGTGTGTGTCGGTCTGTCAGTAAACAGGATATCTCGAGAACCGTAAGAACTAGAGACTTGAAATTTAGCATGCAAGTTACTTGCAGGTAGGGGACGCAGTGCGAAGCTTTTGGTAAAAATCGGCAGAGTCGTTTGGTCGCAAGGTCGCAAAATCGGTCGCAAAACGGTCGCGAATCTAAACGTTTGATGGTACAAAAAATTCATGATAGTAAATGGACTGGTTCTTTCCAATGTTTTCTTTTTTAGTGACAATTTTATTTCGAGGCATTGTTAAACTAGAAACAAATAAATAAAAAGTAATACTACAAATGATAAATATTCCTTGTCTTTAAGAACCTTGCAATAAGAAATTGCTTTTAATTTATACAGCCCAAATATATCAGGTCTACTTGATAGTTCCATCTAAATATTGTTCCCATTTTATGAAATAATTCGAGGATGAAAAGCCATGAAGTCCACTGCAGGACGTAGGCCTTCCCTAATTTTTTTGCAGTTTTTGCAATTTAACGGCGATTTAGCAATTAAACCGCCACGCTTGGCGGGGAGGTTGGCGAGTGAATAGAGTAAAATGTTCGTCACGACCGTCAAAGGTAAACAAGGTATGACGACCGGAGAGCATTAGTTATTTTCCATTGCCGGGGTTCGAACCCTGGGCGGCGCGCACTAGTGTAGCAGAGCGAGGCCTTTACTTCGCGGCTGTCGTGCTCTCTAGTAATGACAGCTGCTACTAAGTGCCAGCCTACTAATTCCATATTAGTGTTACACCTTAGACTGTGGTTTTCAATATGGAACATACGTCCCACAAGGGGCAACAGAAGAATGGGTTATGAGCAGTGAATTTATGTTATCACTCTAAGTGCCTCATGTACAGTATATAGACACAAAATCTGGTGTGAACATCACACGACTTTCCTTATCCTATATATATATATATATATATATATATATATATATATATATATATATATATATATATATATATATATATCGGCTCTGCGCTGCTCTCGTCAACAAGGCGCCAGGTCAACACTCGAAAGCCGATTAAAATAAACAGTACAAGACAACAATTGACTCGTACTTACAATTTTGCTACGCCACTGAAGGTAACTGTGCGAGCTCGGTCGCACGGCCTTCCCCGTTATCGCCTGCGTGCTCCCTCCTAGCGGCCAAGCGCTCCCCCCCGTCCTCCCGCAGTTGGCCCGGTAGCTCTCCGAGCGCGCTGTGATTGGTCCGTTTAATTAATTTTTAATCGGCTATAACTTATTTATTTGACCTCGGATCAAAAAATTTCATTTCAATTTTTGGTTCGTCTCGGTTTGATCTATCCAGTAATATAAATTTCCCGAGACATTTTATGAACACCCGGTATATTAAAATCCTGAGCTTCAATTTTTTCAAGTTCTATTTTACCAACTTTTATTTTAAATTCATGTTTATCTCATGATAATAAATCATTTTTATTCTCATAAATTTTTTTTATCTTCAACCGTTTAGATTCGCGACCGCTTTGCGACCGATTTTGCGACCTTGTGACCAAACGACTCAGCCGATTTTTACCAAAAGCTTCACCAATGCCTAAAAACAACTTTTTTGGTGTCCTGAGTCTATATTTCGTCCAGAAATGTGAAAAACTGGGTAGGTCAAATTTACCGCCGATTACATTACTTTCCTTATTATAGGATAAGGAAAGTAACAAGGAATACGGTATGACGCAAATTGCGTCATACTAAAAGTCAAATAATTTATTAACCTTCGTTTGGCGCAATACAATTTTCGGTTAAAAAATCACCCTTGGTCTGCTATTTTTCCACAAATTTTCCTGGTGCTTTGCTGGTTACTTAAAATTTTTTGTTCTTTTATTTTTATTTTCATGAATGCCGTATTCCTTGAAAACTCGTTTAGACCAACTTAATAAACTTTTAGGCCTCCTACGCATTAATAGCAGTTCACTTTTTAATAATAAGAATTATGTCAGACGAGGGAATCGGGATTTTAGAGATGCTTAGGTGGGGCATGACTAAAGAGATGTTAAGAACTACTGCTTTAGACAAAAGATTCAATAGTTGCCGATGGTCAAGGATACGACAAACAAGCTTTAGATTTTAATAAAATAGGAAAAAGGTAGACCAAACACGTAAAGAAGAACAATTTTAAAAGATTTACAAGTTAAATTAACTTTAAAAGAAACAAATATAATTACAAAAAACTTTATAAGAGTAAAAGATATTAATAAACAAAATTGGACAGGCTCAAAAAAGACTAGTAACATCGTCACAGACATGTTTACAGGATAATTAAACTCCATTTATAGCACCCTTTGCTCCAGCTTGGAGTTACATGACATATTATATGATGACTTGCGTAAATTATTTAATATCCTTTGAAGAATTATCCACTTGAGTATAAAAAGAATAATTTTGTTATTAACAAAAAAGCGCAGGTATTTACATGTCTTATTTTTTATTCTTTGCGTTCTCATTAACTTTTCTACTATAAATTGAACTGTCTTCCTCTTTTGTAAAGCCTTATTGTTCTAGTTATTGCAGTTTGCTATAAAACATATTAATGTTACATACAATTTTGTTGTTTGAAATTTATTTGCTATCATTCTATAATTTTTAATATTTGATTGAAATCCTGATTAATATGTAGGTATTAGCCGCTACGAACCCGCTTCACTGAGTTGTACATTTTATTAAATTTCTTTTATTTGATCTAATGTGTGTAATTTTCCTTGAGATACAAAAATAGAATGGTCATAGAGTTAGTTTTTATAGCAATTAGAACATGAATTTTGTAATTATGTAATTCTAGCATTTTGAAGAGTTTGTTGATAGTTATGGCAAAGGCTAGTCTAACCGGAAATTGAAACCTTCTAAACAGAATTTTGCTATCAGTGGGAATCAATAGTCTCTTTGGACTAAAGACTATCTTACTTTTGAATTTTCCATTGTGGTATCAGTTTCTATAGCTTTCTGGGTGCGAATTTAGTAAATTTTTCATCATACTTTGAGCGCACAAAAGAAACTTCCTCTTTTGGCCCTAAATCGATTACAGCAACTTTAAGAGTTTGGCCTTGTGATTTGGTTGATGGTCATGGCAAAGTTCCAACAATGAATTACATATTCCAATTGCAATTCAATGGACACTTTGATGGTCAATTATCTCAGCACACAGATAATCGATCATCAAAGTAAAATGATATAAACTTTGAGCAGACCAAGGCCAGTAATTGTGCCAAAACTGTTTGAATCTGTTCAGTGGTTTCTTAGTCAACCGATTTTGAATAAAACGTTACTTTCATTTCTTATACGAAAGCGTGCTAAAAAGTAATGCCTTCGAATTTTTTATTTTGCTCTCAATATCGGTTGAGGTATTACATGTCATGCATATTACTCGGTCAACTTTCCCATTTTGCTGACGCAAGTTGCAACCCTCTGCCACTAGAGGGCTTCGAATTGTAGCGTGTAACATGGCGTGTAACTATGTCGGTGTGTGAGAAACAGCGTGCTTTAATCGAGTTTCTAACTGCAGAAAACGTGCCTCCAATTGAAATTCATAGAAAAATTAAAGCTGTGTACGGTGATGATTGTATCGACATTAGTAATGTGCGACGCTGGGTTGTTTGTGCTCGTAATGAAGGAAACGGCAATGCTAATCAACGTCTGTGACAAAGCTCGAAGTGGACGACCACGTAAGGCAACTGACGAGACTCATCGGAATCGGGTTGATAAACTCATCAGAGAAAATTACCCGATAACACAGACGCAGCTCTCAGGTAAGTGTGGCATATCAAAAGAGTGTGTAGAGGCTATGATTATAGAACTGCGGTACAGAAAACTGTGTGTACGATGGATGCCTCGAATGCTCACTCTTGACATGAAACAGAGGAGATTGGACATCTGTCAACAATTTCTTTTGCGTTTTAAGCGTGAGGATGGTGGGTCCTTTAACAACATTGTGACAGGTGATGAAAGCTGGGTTCGCCATTTTTAGCCGGAAAACAAGGGAGCATCAACAGAGTTCCGCCACAAAGGATCACCGACGCCAAAAAAGTTCAAGACCATACCATTAGCAGGCCACGGCATGCTCTGGGATGTTCAAGGTGTGGTGCATTTAAAATTCATGCCTAAAGGCACCACCATAAACTCTGCAAGGTTCTGCGAGACCCTCACAAAATTGAAAGCATGAATTCGAAGAGTTCGTCTACACATGAAACACCCTCTCCTTCAACATGACAATGCCATACCACACACGAACGCTGCGACATCTGCAACAATCCGACGCCTTGGATTCACTGTTATAGATCATCCTCCATACGGAACGGTATCAACAAATTGGTCTCTTGTTGGGAGAAATGGGTTTGTCGCCAAGGTGACTATGTTGAGAAATAAAAATGTAGACATGAAGAATAAAGATGTAAAATGTTGATAAAGTTTGATTTATTTAAAAAGCTTTTAAAATTTTTATAAAAAAAATTGGGAGGCATTATTTTTCAGCACGCATATATATATATATATATATATATATATATATATATATATATATATATATATATATATATATATATATATATATATATATTTCAGTAAGCCAGCGTGATCCCGTGGTTGAGGGCGGGCTGCGATTCTGAAGAACCCGGGTTCAATTCCCGGTGCTCTCTGATGCCTGGCGGGTGATCTACTCAGTCACTAAAAATAATTGAGTACCTGCGTTTACTCGAACAAGGGGTTAATAATGGCGGTCGTCTTAGGCGCGGTGCTTGCCACACCGCCCCGCACCAGAGATGGTGCGCAACGACCGGGCAGAGAGAGCGAACGTATGAGAGCCTTAACCTCTCAGTTCGCAGGCCGTGCTCCCACGCGGGGAGTAGAGCCTTACCATTATTATTATTATTATTATATATATTCCATAACTTATTTTAGTATATTTTTTCATAAAATTTTAAAATATTTAGTGGAACGCTATTCTAAGCTAATTCAATATCGTTAACCCATAGTTTTAATTTTCTAAAACACTCTTATTTAAAAGTATGTGTTTGTAATAAATTCAGTGTTAAGTTATAACTTGAAAAATCAATTAGAAAAACCAGTACTTTTGATAATCCAGATAATTAAAAAATATTGTATGAATAACTAGCAAACATATTACATATTCTATAAGATTAACATTTTGGGTGTATTAAAGTACATTTTTTTACAATCGTTACTCTTTCTTAAGGAATTAATATAATATAAAAATTACTTCACATTGCTATTTATTCCATTTTATATGCTAATCACCCTAATTATTATAATTCTAACTGCTTATAATTTTACGTTTAGTGCGTATACCTTTTTTTGTAATTTTATGCATCAAATTAAACCAATAAAAGTCTAGTAAAATTGGATTTTATTACAAGAAACATTAGATGTAGATATCTGATTAAATAGATTTATGTAAAGTACGATTGTAATAAGTTACGGTATAGTTTACCCGAAATTCCGCTCGGCCGTTTGTTTATAATAACCACTTATTTCATATAACAAAAAATCTATAGCTCGGATAAAATTGTATACGTAGCAAAAGTCGTACGTAACTATTTATACTATCTACAAAAGTAGACCTGTACGAAAAAGATCTATGCACTTGTTCTATCCCCGGAACTCTCTGATGCCTGACGGGTGGCCTACCCAGTCACTAAAAATAAATAAGTTTCTGACTTTATTCGAACAAGGGGTAGTAATGACGGTCATCCAAGGCGCGGTGCTTACCACATTGCCTCGCATCAGAGATGGTGCGCGACGACCGGGCAGAGAAGGCGAACATATGAGAGCTTTAACCTATTAGTTTCCAGGCCGTGCTTTCACACGGGTGTTGCAGTCGTGAAAAAATATATATAGTAGGTGCGCAACTAAATTTTTGGGTTTTTTTAGATTGAGGAAAAATGGAAAATTTTAAGAGTAATGCAAAAAATGGTTTATTCAAAGTATCGTCCCTTGCTAGCTACTCATTTTTTTCATCTCTGTGTCAATACACAAATACCACAACAATAAAACGACGCGTCTTTGGACCGAAACCATTTATTCACCAATTTTGTACTTCTTCGAAATTGATCAATTGTTGCCCAGCCAAGTCATGCGCCATTGACCGGAACAAGTGATAATCGGTAAGGGCAGGTCTGGCGAATAAGACGGGTGTGTTTTCAGATCTCATTTTAGCGTTTTCGTGTTGCAATATCATTCTTTTGTGTCTCGTATCCCGTTCTGGCCGTTTTTCGAGTAATACATGGTTCAAATTTATTAGTTGTTGTCGGTAGCGATGCCCATTGACAGTTTCGCCCGGTTTTAGCAGCTCATAGTACACGATTCCTTTCTGGTCCCACTAAACGTAGAGCATTATCTTCTTTCCGAAGCGATTTGGCCGTGCCGCCGATGTTAATGCTTCGCCAGGTGAAAGCCACGATTCTTTGCGTTTGAGATTCTCGAAACATGTCCACTTCTTATTACCAGTAACAATTTGATGCAGCAAACTCTTTATTTCATGGCGCAACAGCAAAATTTTGGAAGTGGCTTTTCGATTATCCATCTGTCTGTCAATCAACTCATGTGGGCCCATTTTCCTTTCTTTTGAATTTTTTTCATGGCATATAAATGTTTGAAAATACCTTGGCGAGTCATGCTTAATGCCTCCACAAGTTGATCTTGTGTTTGCGTATCATCTTCATCCAATAACGATTGTAGATCGGCGTTCTCAATTGTTTTGGTCTTCCGGGGCGTTCCTTGTCCGCAATATCGAAATCGCCACTTCTGAAGCATTTAAACCAATCTTCACAGGTAGTTTTCGATGGTGCATGTTCACTGTACACATCCTTAAGCAAACGACGTGCTTCAGCTGCATTTCTTTTTCAAGTTAAAACAGAAAAGCAAAGCTTCCCATAAATGCTGTTAGAAAAAATATTTTTGCATTGTAATATATGCTAGTATTACGACTGGTTATTGTTAACAGATGTCCAAGCTATAAAAAAAACACAACTTCAGACATGTATGTCGACTACATGTGTCGTTAGCGCCATCCATGTGTGAAACCCGGAAACTTAGTTGCGCACCAATATATATATATATATATATATATATATATATATATATATATATATATATATATATATATCCATTGGAAGCATTATATTTAAGCGAGTTAAGTTTCTTGTTCATGACTGCCATCAAAGCAAAAGTGAGAAAATCGTTAAAGATTATGAGTGTATCGAATATCGAGTCACGATTTAAGAAGCTTTTACTTTACTTTTTTTTTGTTTGTGTGTGTTTTTTAAGTTTGTAACGCTTTGCTTATGTTTGATAAGCTGGAAGAGTGACGTGCCTATCTGTCGATTCAGTTAAGGCATTATTTTTGTTTAATATACTTTTATTTACATTAGGGCAGACAAAAAACGTCTTAATAAAATTTATAATTGTAAATATTTATTGCTTACATTATAATTAATTTGTTTAAAATTGGTGCAATTTAATATTTGCAGGTTCCAGAAAAAAATGACCTCAAATACAACGTCCTGGCAATACCCAACGAGGTTTTCTTATCATAGTAAGGAGGAATTAGCATTACTTGCTTTTGATAAACAATTCACTATAAGCGGTAATGGTTTTGCACTAATTATATCAATTATTTTTAATTTTTGTTTTTTATTGCAGACATCCACAAAATATATACGTTTATGGCGAAAAAGTTTTCCTTTTAGGAGGTATGCATTTCGCAGATTATTTATTCGGCATCTAATGTGAATTTTTATCTAGAAAGCTGTATATTTATTAATGAACTTAGAAGAAGAGCGATATTCTTGGAGGTCTATGAATTATACCAGGAAACAGAGCCATAAGTCCGTTGCTTGAAGTGCAATGGATCTAAATGTATATGTTGTAAGTAAAGTAAAGCTAGTAATTTTTCTGTTGCAGTCTTTCCTCCTGTTTATTTATATTATGCTAATAATTGTTATATTTCTAAATAACTAACAGACACATAAGATACAAATTATTGATGGGTTGTTAATCGATAATTAAATCAATTGATTTTTAAAACTTTTCGTCTTTCAAGATAGGGAAATGTTTGAAGTTTTTCTTATTTATCGACTTACCTTACTAATTGAACCATTTATTTAAATCTATTTATAATTTTAATAAAATAAGAACATTTATAAAAACTTAGTTTTTAAAAAATGACGGTGACTGACCACACTTCATATGTGGTTGAAATTGATTGATTAAATTTATTATTACTCTAATAACTTTTCTAAATTACTAGCAAAATTCTATATAAACTCATAAATATTTGATTATATAAGAATTTGACATTATATAAGCTAATATTACAGTATACAATGTAGATGTTAAAGATCCTTTTAACAAGATATGAACTCCTCTAGAGACGAATACTTATTTTAACATCTGAGCTTGGTTGGCCAATCTATTTTAAATATTCTCTTTTCTTGTTGTATTAGTGGTGCCACTAGAGAATTACTGTGAGATTGTATTCTAATGATGATGATGCTTGTTTGTGCGTTCTTGTATAACATATTTCATAAATAGGATACTGAGGTCAACGTAAAATATTTGGTTAGATATGTACTGAGGTGTGTTGGCTATTGCATGAAAAGTCTGGCATCTTCGGATAATTTATATATTGCACATTCATATACAATACTATAGTTCATTGCCATAAGTCCATATATTTTTATAATTTTCTTGTAGATCATTGAATCCACAGTCTATTTGTTTTCTTTTCTTTGGGAATATATTCTTCCCAATTTAATTTTTTATTTAGGTCTAATCCTAGATAATGCACAGCTGATAATACAGAACTGATTAACTCACTTATTAACACATGCTTATAGAAGATGCATTTTTAGGATTTGCAAAGGCACTCCATCTCTAATTGTAAAAGTGTTCGAGTGTTTGCCGTTGATTTTAAATTGTCAGTCAGTATGATTTAACGAGGTTGAATTTAGATATTTCCTTGTCTATTACGACATAATTCGGATTAAAAACTTTATCAAGAAGCCAGCCTAGCCTATTATTTATTGCTGCGGGCCTATGTTATGGGGTATAAGAGTTTTCAAGCAAATTGGGGGCGAATTAATTTGCATTGGTTTTAGCTTTGCTTTCATCGGACGCTAAATAGAATTATTTTATCTGTTGATATTAGAGATGTAGTCTTAAAATAAATTGCTCCGTCTGGTGGTGTATGACTCTGGTACTACCATGCCCCGATTTTTTTCAGCAACAAATTTTTACTTTCCTTATCCTATAATAAGGAAAGTAATGTAATCGGCGGAAATTTGACCTACCCAGTTTTTCACATTTCTGGACGAAATATAGCCTCAGGACACCAAAAAAGTTGGTATGAGCCATTGGTTCGTGTGTCTGTCTGTCTGTCGGTCGGTCGGTCTGTCAGTAAACAGGATATCTCGAGAACCGTAAGAGCTAGAGACTTGAAATTTGGTATGTAAGTTACTTGTAGGTATGGGACGCAGTGAGAAACTTTTGGTAAAAATCGGCCGAGCCGTTTGGTCGCAAGGTCCCAAAATCGGTCGCAAAGCGATCGCGAATTTAAACGGTTGTAGATACAAAAAATTTATGAGAATAAAAATAACTTGTTATCATAAGGTAAACATGAATTTAAAATAAAAGTTGGTAAAATAGGAACTCGAAAAAAATTGAAGCTCAGGATTTTTAAT
Organism: Sinelater perroti; assembly: GCA_036346155.1. Classification (NCBI taxonomy): domain Eukaryota; kingdom Metazoa; phylum Arthropoda; class Insecta; order Coleoptera; family Elateridae; genus Sinelater; species Sinelater perroti. Next base: position 258,875 of record JARFIY010000075.1, on the reverse strand, counting down.
ATACCGGGTGTTCATAAAATGTTTCGGGAAATTTATATTACCGGATAGATGAGACCGAGACGAACAAAAAATTACAATGAAATTTTTTGATCCGAGGTCAAATAAATAAGTTATAGCCGATTCAAAATTAATTAAACGGACCAATCACAGCGCGGTCGGAGAGCTACCGGACCGACTGTGGGAGGGCGGGGGGGGGAGCGCTTGGCCGCTAGGAGGGAGCACGCAGGCGATAACGGGGAAGGCCGTGCGACCGAGCTCGCACGGTTACCTTCAGTGACGTAGCAAGTACGAGTCAATTATTGTCTTGTACTGTTTATTTTAATCAGCTTTCGAGTGTTGGACTCGCGGCTCGTTCTTTTTTAAAATAACAAGTTCCGGGACGAGAGCAGCGCAGGGCCGAGACGATGGACCCAGTATAATACATAATAATAGGATAAGGAAAGTCGTGTGATGTTCACACCAGATTTTTTATTTCTAATGATATAGTTGTGATACTTTTGTAGGTCTCTAGCTGGGAGGTAGTATGATTATTTGTCGTAAAGAATAAATTATATTTATTTGCTTTGAAAAATAAATTTATAAATTTACGTACGCGATTGCACTTATCACATAAGGCTTTGACCTTATGGTCGCTGTCTTAACCTCCCAGTAATAAATTTAAATTAAAATTGATAAATAAATACGGCTGATCTTAAACAAAGCTTCGGTTTCTGCCGCTGTGACAGCGCAGGTACATTTGACTCGCATCAATTTTATTTTACTTCAATCTCTTTGCTCTTAATCAAGATTAAAATAAAGTGTTTTAACTGTTATTACAATAAACCTGATTGAAACCATGTACTTCTTAAAGTAGTACTTGTTTGGAGTCAGTATATGGTGAGTTAAAAATAGTTGCAAACATAGTCTTATGATGCGAAGGAACTGAAAATTGATTTAAAAATATTGACCAATGAGATTGTGCTACCAAGTGGATTATATTAAATTTGTATTTTATTTTATTCACTTGTAATGCTCTAATTTTTATTAATTTTAACTTTTTATGGGATGTCCATAAAAAATTAGAGTACGTGAGTAGAGATTTTCTATTATTTAATATTTTATGATATTTTTCTAATAGCATTACACCAAAATGGTAAATCAAACAGAAATCAAATTTGGTGGACTCTTATATAATACCAATAACAAAATCGACAATTTCTAATTCTTTTCTTTGTCCCTTTGTCAGTAGCTAGTTTACGACAACCAGGTTTTTATGTCACCACAAAATTACACATCTTTAATTATTTGGCTTTACCTAAAATTTTATATTGAATGTTAAAAATTACTATGATATATTTTCAATGCAAAAACTTCTACCCGTTATCCTTTCGCCTTAAATTTGCAAGATTTACTTTAAAAAGATATTTTATTTTTTCAGGGTTTTCCTTTCAATGAAGAGAAAACATGTATAATGACAGAAAGTTTTGAACACACTTGATGCAATCATGAAGTCTCAATTGTGAATCAGAGCAAGGATCTAAATTATTGATGGTAGTAACTAATGATGGCTATTGAAATATGGACTTTGAAATGTTCGAGAGTGTCAGAGATACTGATAATTTAAAGGTTTGTAAAATTCTTATCTTTTATAGGAAAATATATTACCACAGTAGTCATTGACTTATTTAGGGATTTAAATATATAATAAGCAAAAATCGTATTGTTAATAGGAAAGCAAAGCAGCGCATTTTCAAATTGACCTAAGACTATTTATAATATTTTGTCAGCATAAGAAAACCTAATAACTTTAATAACAAGAACTTGACTTCATTATAAGTGAAAATTATTTTATAACATTGGCAAGACAAATAAATAGACGTATATTATACCCCTTTGCTGTAGCAACAATATGCTGTGAGTACTTTAGTTTTGAATTTAGCTTTCTAAGAACCTTTTTACTTTGTTTGTTTTTTAGTTTTGTAAAACTTCTGTTAGAATTTTGTCAAAAAATCTAGACAATTAAAGATAATATAAAACTCAACTTTTTCAACATTATTACTTTTCAATCCCATACCTGACAGTCTCCTTCTTTTTCGTTTTGTCGTCTGCAAGCCTCTAGCATTGCCTCGCTGTTCGTCATTCCATTTAATGATTAGCTACCCTGTTCTCGTGACTTGGTATCGTAGTTTCAATGTCTTAAATGTCAATATGTTTTTTGTTAACTTTGTGACGTAACCTGTTGATTGTTATCTTTTAATTGCATATTCTACTTATGATCTTATTTCTTTTAGTTGAATGTTATCGGACTTTTATATTTAACATAGATTATTCCATGTTTAATTGTTCAAACCGAACACGTCTTTTCCGTGTGGCTATATTTTTCCTAATAGTTTAATTATTCTTTTTATTATCACATAAACAAATTATATATATATATATATATATATAAAATAAATGTAACAGTGTATGTCCGCACATCACCCTAAAACGACTGAACGAATCAAATGATTTTTGGTACGATTATTGGCCTTGTTCCTCTCAAGGTTTTTTTATTTCACTTTGATGATCGAATATTTGTGTGATGATATAATTGACCATCAAAACGTCCATTTAATTTTCAATAGGAACGGCCAACTACATCCATATACGGAGTAAGAACCACCAATCAACCAGGTGAATTTATTTATTTTCTGCGAAGTGGGGTGAACGAGGCTAGTTTATAACTTTATATTTAAAACTTTGTTTACAATTTTGAGTATTTTATTATTATAATATGGTTGTGCTAAATGTAATTTTATTAGACTTAATCTTATTAAATTCATTACTTTCTCCGATAGGTTTTTAATTATTTCATCGGTTGCTAAATCTCCTGCTATTTATTCGATTGCTTATTTGACTGAAATATAGTTTCTTGTAGTGTTCTTTACTATTGCTTATTCGTTTATTAACTTATTTATTAACACTTTTATTTTACATTATAATGTATTTATTTTCTTTGCAATTATTTCATATTTTAACTTTTTGTTAGCTACTTTCTTTTAGCGTATTGAGTTTACCCTCTTGATTTTTAATTTTTTTCATTTGTGCCTTCTCTATTCATTTATACATTTGAGAGAAAAACAATCGACTCAGAAACATACTCGAGTTTAGAAAGAATGTGTATCTACTCCGATAGAATTCCAAGTAAAGTTCAATGTACTGTTTGAAAGCTTAAAAACTGTGGTTTCAATTGATACCACTTTAATTAGAATCGGATATGTTCTGACAAAGTTATGAGCCTAAGAATATATGTGACACAAAAGAGTTGAAAGGAAAAACTGATTAAGAAAGCTCATCCCCAATATCATCAACTGGATTCAGTCTGTGCTATACGGAGGCGAGTCCATTTTCGGTATACCGTCGTTAGCCAGGTAGTGATCACTCACGCATTGTCGTGCATGAGCATGAAATCATCACCAACAAATCCCACAAACGCAACATGTTTCTCCAGAATGTTCCTGATATAGCGGTCCGCTGTTACACTTCTTTCGCGTCCTCCTCTAGCCACAAAAACCAACTCAGTTTTTCTGTGCATGGAAATGTCCTCCCAGAACATGCAAAAGCCACCTTCGTATGCAACAGTTTCTTGAATACAGCAATGAACAAATAGCTTCCCTGACCTTCTGCAGACCCGACGTCTCCTATCGTTGCTATGTAGGCACATCCTGGACTCGGCAGTAAATAATAACTGATTCCAATGGCCGATGTCCCAATCGAGATGTTGACGAGCAAATTCTAGTCGCCTTTGCTTTTGGTCTACAGTCATATTGGGACCCGCAGCAGTCTTTTTTAGGGTCAGATTGGCTGCCTTCAGTCTTCTTCTCATTGTCCAAATGCCGGTGACCACACCTCTGACCGCACTCAGCTCTTGATTGAAATCAACCCCAGTCATATGTCGATTTCTGAGAGATATTGAGATGAGAAATCGATCCTCTCTCTCTGTTGTCCGCCTCCTTGGCGGCAGACGTAGCTACCGGTTTCCCGGTACCGACGCCATACTCTCGACACAGCTGATTGACTCAGATTTAGTCGATTTGCCACGGCCCTCTGACGGAGGCGTCTGTGGTACCCATTTTCTTGCAAAATACTCGAGCACTTACGTCACTTACTTACGTCAACTTTGGATAAGTGACTAAGTTGAATTATCGAATTGCAAGCGTATTGTAGACCAATCACAGTTGTCGTGCACGTGCATATTTTATAATAAATAATACAATAATATTATATATTAATTCAACAACATTTTTTAAAACTCAATAATAACTCAATAAAACTCCTTGCACGTTAATGTTTTTATTTTCATTTATCTTAAACCCAAACAGGAGACGAAAATGCGTGTGCCGCTAGTGAGTCGATTGTTTTGCTCTCAAGTGTATATTAAAATTCTACTGTGATTAATTATACGTCAAAACTAAAAAGTGCGCGTGACAACATTATATATCAAAATGAGCAGCACAACATTAGAATATCTGTTTTTAACTTTGACATAAAAATTCAAATTACTCTACATATTAAGAATAAAAGAAAACGGAAAAGTAAGCATACAAGCGCCACTCTGAAAAACTTAATCCATTTATTGAAAAAACTAAAACAAAACAAAAGCAGTAAGCATGTTAATTTTAAAATATGTTTATATGTTTTTATTTCGCCCTCTGAACTTTTATCTTTTACGTATAAAAAAGGGTGCTACCATTATGTTTCTTGGGAACTTAAATATAAAAGTAGGCCTCTAAAATGATACTTGAAAATTTAAAACCCATCTTGAGCATTGGGACTTATTTTAACAAATAAAAGGCACATCCATTTAGTATTTGTGCCACAGATAGACTTGGTATCAGACGACAAGAAGTTGCTTTTTGAATTTAAAAGAGGACAATTCTCCATAAAATTGTCGTTCTCCAAGAAAATCAACAAAAGTTGGAATTTGTTTTTCAGAGCATATATTCATCCACGGTCAATTCTACATTACTATCATATGAAACTTTTAACGTTTACGGCATAGCATCTATGAAGTCGTCTATAGTCTTTTGAGATATTTTATGCTATTTTTCTGTAACAGCTGCTATTAACTTAATTTTATATTTAGTATTTCGTGGTCTTTTTGCCATTTATCAAATTCTTCCAACTAGAAATCTTCTGTCCTTGAAAAAGCTATAATTTCCTATTTCTGCAATTCAATCGCAATTTTAATTTATCTCTTGCAATGTCCACACTAATTTTATATATTTCCATTTGCTGTAAAATATTTAACATTTTTGTATTTCCTTTCCTATTTGTTCTTACATTGTGTCGCCACTCTTTACTTTTGCTCTTACAAGTAAGGTTTCTCATCGCTTAATCTCAAAATTTATTTTAACCTCAATAAAACAACCAGTAGGGGACACTAGTTGCAAAAATGATAAGTCAGGGCTGACGATTCCTAGTTTAGGCGCTAGAGGTCGTTTTCTGAAAATCTGTTTTTGTAGTTTTTTCCCTTATCTTTACCCGGACGGAAAAAGTAATTACATCAGCATATGCACCTAACATCTCATCAGAGATAATTAAATGACGCATGCGCAGACAGTTTTGCCCTAAATATAACAGTTTAAATAAACATTGCAGCATTCACAACTATTATTAGAAATTAGCTTATCTCATTAGCAATAGGTGGCGCTGACTGCAAATAGTCAAAAGTGTTGGCGAACTCCCAGCCAATCAAGAGACAGCAATTATTTCTAATATCCTACAATACCTTTATATTTATTCATACCTTTTTATTTGGTTCAGTAGTTATAGCTTTTTATATTTTTTATTTGAGCACAATCTGTATATACATTATTTTATACTTTTTTACTACGCTCTTTGTGTTAGAAATTTTTTTAACTTTCCAACTTAATTATCATTTTTTCTAAATCTTGTAGCTGCTAGTACATTGAATTGTTTTGATTATCTCCATCAGTTTTTGTTCATTTATTACTTCTCTGCAATCTCATAACATTTTTATATTGTATCTTTTTCTTGGTGTAAATGTTTAGTATAGTAGGGGTGTTCTGTGACTCTAATTCTTGAAGAACTAAAGATTTGGCAATTTAAATTATTTATTGCAAATCTACTTTGGTTAATTAAAAATATTTCTACATCTGCTATTTCAAAGAGTTTTTTTTAGAGGTAAACGTCGTTTGTATGTATTACTGATTTGGTCATGTTCCATATTAGGTTTTTTAATATATTTTGCATTTTGTTTTTTATTATTGAATGGTGTTCCTGTTCCTGAATTGCATTTCATACAAGTATATGAGTAGAAACAATTTTCGCTTTCGTCAAATTATTCAGAAAATTTCCTCTGTACTTTTCAGGCAGTTTAGTGCGAATAAAGTTATGCACATTTAGATTTACAGAATCTTATAGAATATCGATGACTGTATTTACATAATTCTTCTTCATTATATGAATTAAATGTCTAGTTTTTTGAAGCAAGTATACTGTCTGTAAATTAAAAGGGTCACGATAAATATATCCAAATGTTGGCTTAAATTTATTCAAAGGTTTATCCATACTGGAGTGATTATAATTTTGAGTTGTCTTTATTTGAGTTTATATGATTTCTTATCCAACATTTCTATTAATTTGTCCAACTCGTTATAATCTTCTAGCTCCTTTGCTTATTTCTGACCATCTTCAATATTGGTAAATAATAATAACTGATGATACATATTTTCTGGTTTATCAGGTCTCATAATCAAATTTCTTAATCATAATCTTAAAAATATAACTTCAAATTACGTTCTTGCATATTAAATAACCATTGTAAAGATTTGTGATCAGTAGTTAAGTCTAACTGTTGCCCAAATCGGTAAACTAAAAAATTATAGGTTGATCCACTTTATCTAATCTTAATTTGTGATAATACCATGCCTGCAACTTATGTTTGATACATCCGTGATAACGTTGAAAAATTTCGTAAAATGTGGGTAAACTAAAGTTAGTATTTATTCCCTTAATGCTGTTAAAAGCTTTTATAAATTTATAAATAGGTTTTGTATTATTTTTTTAATTGTAATTTATTATAATAATCTTTCATGAATTTGTGAGTCCTAGATCTGATGCAATTTACTTGGTTATCACAAATAATGATAGAATTTAATTTTTAGTTGCTAGTTTTAGATTACGTTTTATATAATATTCAGTTATTAAATGGCAAAGACGTTTCACTTTCTTTAGGTAAAATACCGACTTCTAATTGTATTCTAAAACTATAAATTTATAATCTTTTCAACTTAAAGGTTTTTAAATGTTCTTGAAACCTTTTTATATGACATTACATCTGGTTTAGATAGTTATACTAGGTAAATAATGCGTATTATAAATTTTTCAGTATTTACTTTTTCTATTTTGTTTTTCCGAAAAACATATGTAATCTATTTTACTTACTAAGATCGGTCAATTTGACGGGTTAAAAAATTTATATAGATATTCTTCTAAAACCACACAATCAGTGCAAGAAAAGCTATGACTGTGGTATGACTAATTGAAAGTGGAATAAGGATTTTTCCTATATAATGTGATAGATCCACTTTCAAGCCATGCATGTATATGCGTTACTAATAATGTTGCATAGCAGAAGTGTATGGCTGGTGATGCAGTACAATGTTGTAATTGCAAGAGGGTATTACAGTGTAGAAGTTTGAAAATGCTTTCTTTATATTTCATATTATAAATGCTAGTTGGGATGAAGAAAAAGTAAACCAAAAATATTTATCTTCTTCTCTTCTCCTTTGATTTATTACCCAAATGGGTTTTCCGTTTTTTGTTTCCACATGTCCCTATCAAACCAGTCTCTTTCTTTCAGATCTTCCATTATCTTTTTTTATATATGACTCCCAATTTAAGGCTGGTCGCCCTCTTCCACTTTTACCTCTTGAAGGCCATTCTGTAATCTTCCTTGGCCATCTATCTTCAGAAGCTCGTTTTACGTAGTGCTCGATTTTCTAAGCTCTTAGTGATTGACTGGGTTACTTCCATCTTTTCCCATATTACTTCTGTTCTCATCTTATCTCTTCTGGTTGTTTTTAGACATCTTCTTAAGTAATCCAATTCTTCTTCTTTCTTTCTTAATCCAAAACCTTTCTACCTTTCGGTGTAAGGCTATTGAGCTGAGTTGTGCTTTATGGGTTCGGGCTTGTCTTGCACAGTTCTCTCCACTTTTTTCTATCCTTTGCTGTTGTGCGAATTTCTTCCCACTTTATGTTTCTTGATTCTGCTGCCTCTTTTAGTTCCTCCTTCCATGTTTTTCTCGGTCTTCCTATCCTATTTTTCCCTTTTGGTCTTGCTTCAAACACTTTTTTCATTGTTCTGTTTTTGTCCATTCTTATTATATGTCCCAACCACCCTAACTGTCTCTCTTGCACTGATACCGCTACCGCTTTTGTTTTTAAATTTTCTCTAAATGTTGTGCTCCTTATGTGGTCTCTCTTTGTTTTGCTCTCTATTTTTCGCAGGAATCTCATCTCCGTGCTTTCGACCCTGCTCCTATGTTTATTCACTGTTGTCCATGATTCACTGCCGTAGATGAGTATTGGTGTTACAACTTTTTTGAATACTTCTACTTTTGCGTCATTTGGTACTTCCTTTTTTCCTAGAAAAGAGGACTTTATGGAGTTAAATAGTCGTCCTATAATTCCTACTCTTTCATTTATCTCGTCATCGAGTTTTCCATTTTCCTGTATCCATACACCTAGGTATTTGAACTTCTCTACTTGTTCCAATTTTCTTCCCTCTATATATATATATATATATATATATATACGATGTCTTCTCTTGTCTGGTGCTATTACCATTGTTTTGGTTTTATCTCCGTTTATCTTCATGTTTTTCTTTTTTAGTTGTAAGTTGTATACATTGATATTTTCTTGTAGGTCTTTCTCACTTTTTCCGAATATAACCATATCATCAGCAAAAAGTAATTCTGATATGTAGATTTTTCCATATTCCAGCTTCCTACATGGTATCTTCTTATTTTTTCTTGCATTCTTTTATTGCCTCATCTAATACTAAATTAAATAGCAGCGGGCTAAGTACACATCCCTGTCTTAGGCCTATATTGGCCTTAAATTCCTCCGACTGCTCGTGTCTCGTTCTTATTATGTTTCCGCTATTTTCGTATAGTGCTTTGATTGCTGCTACTTGTCTGTATTTTATGTTTGCTTTTTCTAGACACTGTCATATTGTCTCTCTTTCTATTCTGTCGAAGGCCTTTTCCAGATCTATAAAACATAGATGTATTTCTTCCCCTTTCTCTATGACCTTTTCTCTTAGCTGTCTGATTGTAAATATGTGGTCTTGTACCCCCCCGTCCTTCTCTAAACCCACTCTGGGTGTCTTCTATTGTCATGTCTAGTTTTTCTCTGAGTCTACTTTCTAGAATCCTTGCGAATACCTTCCCTGGGTTGCTTAGTAAGGAAATTCCTCTGTAATTACAGCATTTTCTTCGGTCTCCCTTCTTATATATGGGTATTATGATTCCTATTTTCCATTCCTTCGGTACTTTTCCTGCTACTAAGATGTCGTTGTATAGTTCTAGTAGCCTTTCCTTGCCCGTTTCTCCTATGTATTTTACCATCTCTGGGGTAATTTCATCTATGCCTGGGGCTTTTGCTAGTTTGACTTTCCTTATTGCTATATCCAATTCTTGTTTTGTTATTTTGCCTTCTGCGCTATCTTCCTCTGTTGAGTTCGTATCTTTTTCAAAGTCGGTATTTTCCCTCCCTCTTCTTTTTTCCAATCCTCTCTGTTCTTCCCTGCTGCCAACAAATCTTCGAAATATTGTTTCCATCTTTCCATAATATCGTTTTCATTTGTCAGTACATTTCCCTGTTTATCCTTGATGTTTTTTGTGGTTGTAGTTTTCTTTTTTCTCAGTTGATTCAAAGTTCCGTAAAATAGTTTCTAGTTGTTGTCAAATTCTTTTTTCATTTTGTTTCCGAATTCTTCCCACGCTTTCTGTTTTGCTTCCTTCACCTTGTTTTTTACCTGCGTTCTTTTCTCTTTGTATAGATTGTAGTCCTCTTCCAATTTTGTTTGTAGATATTTGCGCCAGCATTCTTTTTCTTTTTTACCAGTGTTTTTATGTCAGTTGTCCACCATGCCGTTCTTTTAAAGTCCGTGTTAGTTACCTTTGCCACTCCGCAACATTTGCACGCTGCTTTTATCATACATTGTTTTATCGTTTTCCATTTACCTTCTATATTTGGTCTGATATTTTTTGTCTCGTACTCCTTTTTTAGGATGTCTTGGTATTTCTTCCTGATGTGTTCTTCTTGTAACATGTGGCTTTTAATTTTCTCCTTAGTTACTTTTCTATGTTTATCTGTCGCTTGTTTTTAGCTCACCCTCATATCCATTTGGAGCAGGTAGTGGTCGCTGCCTATTTCCGGACCTCTCTTCACCTTAACATCTTTGATTTTTCGCCAATTCTCCCCGTTTACTAGAAAATAGTCTATAATTGATTTCTCGTTTCTGCTGTGTTGCACCCTTGTGTATTTGTGTGTGTCTTTATGTACGAACTTTGTGTTCGTTATTACTAAATCATTTGCCACGCAGAACTCTACAATTTTCGTACCGTTTCTATTTCTTTTGTGCTCTCCTTGTCTTCCTAAAATTCTCTCTATGCCTCCATTATCCTTTCCTACGCTTCCATTTAGGTCCCCCATAATTATAATATTGTTTCCTTTCGTATCTATTACTTTTTGTAGTTCCTCAAAGAACTGGTTTTTTATTTCCACTTTCTCGTCTTCATCAGGTCCGTACGCTACAATCATTTGCCATGTTTCTTCTTTTTCCCCTAGTTTGACTTCTACTGCCATTATTCTTTCATTTACATACCTTTCATTTATTATTGTTTCCATTTTGCCAGGGTGTACCACTAAACCCACTCCCGCTTGTGCCCTTTCAGATTTTTCTATTCCTGACCAAAGCATCCAATATCCTTTGTGTAGTCTCGTATGTCCTTGCCCTTTCTTCTTTGTCTCTGTTATTCCCATAAAATCCAGCTTTTGTTTCTCCATTTCTTCTATGAATTCCTCCTCCTTTCCGTTTATACTTCTGATGTTCCATGTTCTTATTTTTATATACTCCTGCTTTCCTCTTTTTTGTTTCGTTTCTCTACTCGTGTCCGTGTCCTTTGCTCTGTTCATCATCTTTGTGTCTGTTTTTTTATTTTCTGGGTGCTTAGTTTTTTGAGGAGGGAGTCTCTTCTGTGACTCTTTGTTCTCCTTCGCTCCACTTGTAGCAAGTTCCGTCTATTATTATCTTCTGGTATCCAGTTTTTACCTCTTTTCCTTCTGCTCTTTTCGCTCTTGCTATTTTCCTGATTTCCGCTTGTATTCTTCTCTCGTCCTGTGTTTGATCGTTTTCAATGTATATTCTTGTTCCTTTCAAAGGTTTCTTAATTTTGCATTACTTCCTGTTTTTCATTCCAAGAATCCATCTCCACTACTGTTAGTGCTGGCTTTATGGTATGTACATTTTTTACTTTGGCCTCCACTTGTAATTTTTCTTCGAGGAACTCCATCACGACTTGTTTCTTATTCTGTCCTTTGAATTCAACCCCTTTTATTACAATATTGCATTTCCTTCTATTCTTTTCTGTTGTCTCTAGTTTTCCTTCCAGCTTTTCTATTCTTTTGATTAGGTAGCCTTTTTCCAGCTCCCACTTCTCTTCCTTCTTCTTGAACTCCTCTCTAAGCTCCTTGTTAGCTTTCGTGTTTTCCTTTATTTCCTTCATCATCTCTTCAAACATTATTTTCAGCTCACTTATTTCCGACATTTTAGTATTCGCTGATCCTGTGATTTTTAGCAGGGGGGATTTGTTAATGTTTTTTCTCTTGCTTTTTCTACAGAGTTCTTGGTCTAATTCTGTGCTGCTATTTAACTCCCGTTCTCTTTTGTTTGTGTTTTCCATCTAGTTAGCTCTTAAATGTGATCCCTTAAAATTTGTTCAAGTTTTATAGCACGCTTATTTGTTTATCTTTCCTCTGAACTCCGTTGACCGCGACCTTTATCGCTATCCGCACTTGCACCGCTCTCTTATCACACTTTCGCCGCCCGTTCGTTGTCGTCCGCTCTAGGTTTATTCACTGCATTGTACACGTAAAATCACGGAACGCTGCACACAAACTCTTTTTTTTTCTATTTTTTCTTAACTTTTCGCCGCTAAATCCGCTTTGTTTTATATGCACGATTTACGTCGCGTTGAAATTTACGAATTTCATTTGGTGTGGTATAGCCCGTATACGGTATTTATATATCGCCACCTGCTATAAAATTCGCGTCCGCGCCGTCCGTCATCCAAAACTCAACTGTAATCCAATTCTACTGCTCTAATTCTATTTCGAATATATTTCGACATTGGTCATAATTCTGCCCCATAGAGTGTGATTAACCAGTATTCGTTATTTGTTATTTGCCTTTAATTAATCGAAATACCCTTTATGATTCTAGGGTGTTTTCTGTTGACTAGACTTATTGTTTTACAAATTTGGATTTAAAATTGCCATGGGTTATGTGAATATCTAGAATGCAGTTGTTGTGATATATTACATATTTGCTGTTGAAACAAAGATTGTTGTTATCGTTCTGTTTTTTCACTGAAGTTAAAGAATGAATAATATAAATAATTTCTAAATATATGCTATTCTTTTACACTTTATGATAACTAGGGAAGAACTAAAAGAGCTTATTATAGAAACAGTGCTTGAAGTCGTTAAGAGAAAAATAAAAATCAACACACACACACAGATGATTATACCCGGTGTGAGAAATTATAATATCTCAACTAAAAAATAAAACTACGGAATCTGAAAACTGTGCTAAACATCAAGTTTACCTTTTTCTCCAAACTTCATATACTCTCATTCTAGCAATCGAGGAGCGATTCAGAATCTTAAATTCAAATACAAACAGTTTATATATTGTTACATCTGGTTACAAAATTGAAATTAAGTAAAATTGTTCAAGAGTGCGCTGAAAATCATCACGATTATTAAAAATCTCACTTTCAAAATAAACATGAATTATTAATTTTATAGGAAAATTGAAAATGTTGATCACAACAAGCTAAAGGAAATTCTTCAAAAAATAGCCCTTCATTATTAATGACTTTTCCAGTACTCTGCAAATTATCGAAACTGTCCACTGTCACTTATACAAACAACTTAAAACTGCGACCACGTAAACAGTGCGCTTTAGGTGGAAACAAGCTGTAATCCGATCGGAACTGTAAATTAGATATGACAAAGCCTAAATTCCATCCAATTCATCAATTTTGTCTATGCTGTTGATAATTGAGGGCATTACTTCGTTGAAGAGGAGCTCGATTGCGAGTAATTAAACCCGAACACTTATGCTTTAAAACCTCGTAAACTCGTATTGTTTGCTAGGCATTTACAATTTTACTGCGCAACTAACGGTTAAATTTGGCTTTTGAAACGATTACGATTCTCAAGACAAGCCCATTTTTTGTCACAAATGGCAAGATCGGATATGCAGCACAATTTCAAGCAAATTGCGACAAACCTTAACTCGCTCATCGACATATCCTTTAATCAATTCGTGAATATCTTGTCTTGGATTATTGTGCGCAAACTCTAGTTGATGCAAATAATTAAAGACCGTCAATAATGCGAATGTTTGATGAACTTAAAATAAGATGTTCATTTCAGTTTTCTAAACATACGATAGAAAATCGTTATTCGTTATTAGTTTTTGACAATAAACGCAAAATCTTTCCTTTTTGCAAGACTTCATTCTCAACTTGTAAAATTTTTTTTGACTGATTAAAAATACCATTGATTGTTATAGTAGTTTTAGGTATGAACTCGGTTATTGACCGCTGTATTGATGCTTTAGATAATTAGACATTAACAACTGAAGCTCACCTTCTGCTCATTGCTTGAATAAATTCATATTTTTCCTTAGATTGAGATGAAGTATCTGGCTACAATTTTAAATCTGTTCATAAAATCTCAATAATAATTGCTGGATGAAATTTCTGTTAACTAGCTTTTTTCTGTTCTTTTTAGAACAACATCTCATATGTATAATAATAATTTTGCACTTGATTTTGTACCAAAATAACGGCAATTCTAATAGCCTCTTTATTTTTTATAGTTCTGGCGGTTGGTTCACGGACTCAAAAATGCTTACCTACAGCCACAACACCTTCCCCGGTTTGTAGACAATTTACAATTTAAATTATTGTATCCAAGGAAACGACTTTTTTTGTTATTGGTAACATTATAAAGAGCTAGATTGGACTTCGGTTAATGAAATGAGAGTTCAAAAATTATATATAACTTACCATTTGTTATTTCTTAGGAAAATTATTAATTTTATAACGCAGTTTTTTATTTTGATTTTATTTAAATAATTCAAATGCGAAAAATTTGACAATTATATTGTCTACAAAAAGTATCACATTTAATCTGCAAAGAACTGTTTTTAGTCGCAGTCAGTTATGCAATTCAGAAAATTTAGAATAGTCATAATTACATGGAGAACACAATTCTACAAAATTCTTAAAATTTTTCCTAACTTTAGGATTGTCGTGTAAAAGTAAGCAAAAACCGCGTAGAAAGATGTGTAAGTGTATTTGTAGGTTGTTTTTATTTAACTCCTTTTATTATTTACAATGTGTCTTAATGTAGCTTGACATTCAGTAAATTATATTTCGATTAGTAATAACAATAGCATGAATACTTAACATGTACGGTATTATTACGGATATTATTAAAGTTATAATTGTAATATAGAGCTAGAACTAAACTAAATGTTGGGCAGGTCCATTAGTTTAAAACGTTTGAGTCTACGTGTTTCTTCATCTTTATGTAGAAGTTCCGTTGCTACAATATTAAGATGAAAGGACAATCTACCTCGATATCGTATGTTGTGCTTGGTAATTTCCTTTGCGATAGTAGGTATGTGTAGATCTCGATGGATGACTTCATTTGGCACATACTATGAAGAATCTAATATAGCACGCAGTACTTTTGATTGGAAACGCTGTAGCACTGTTAAGTTGAATTTACTAGCAGACCCCCCACACCTGTAGCCCGTAGGTCCACACTGGCTTAAGAACTGTTTAATATAATAGTACTATGTATTGTGTTCTCCATGTAAGTCGTCGGTCTAAATGGATGCCCAGATATTTCACGTCTTTCCTTTGTGGAAGCTGTTGGTTGTTTAAGTATACTGCAGGACAATTTTCGTTATGTAAGGTGAAGGTTACATGTCTTGATTTGGTCTCATTTGATCTAATGTACCACTTTTTGAACCAGGTTTGACTTCGACTTGAGTGGAATTGAAGATAACGTGTTACTATGTCTGGATTGTGAGATGCCATAACAACGGTATCATCAACAAATATGACTGTACTGTCAGATTTGTAGTTAGATCAGAAGTATGTAGCAAATACAGCGTTGGTCCTGACACGCTTCTTTGAGGCACCCCAGAGCTGATTGGATAAAGTGGCGTGATTTTATCTTTTACCTTTGCGAGAAAATATCTGATTGATGGTTATGATTGTAAAACTGTCTAGTAAGAATGTGGTAGATTAATTTTTAATTTGAGCAGTAACTCCTCGTGCCATACCTTGTCAAATGCTTGTGTAATACTTAAAAAATCCGCAGAACAATATCTTTTGTTTTCTTGACTTCGGTGAATTTGGCCATTTAATCTGTGCACCTGCTCTGTAGTATCGTGTTGCTCTATAAATTCAAATTGGGCTTCTGGTATTACATCTTATAAGAGAATTTTTAATCTTTTTAGGAATACTTTTTCTAACACTTCAAATATGACAGGAAGGATAATGATGGGCCGGTAAGAAGATGCTTTCTCAGGTAATTTTACAAGTTTTAGAATTAGTGCTATCTGTGCGACTTTCCTATGGTCAAAAAAGAAATCCTGTTTTTAATAGAGCATTGAAGATGTATGCGATTAGTTTCACGCAAGTTTCTGGTAGATGTTTTAAAATTTCTTCAGTTATTAGATCATATTCAGGTGTCTTTTTGGTATTCAATTCAGTGAGTATAGTTTGTTTTGCTTTATTTTCCCGTATTTTCTTAACTGGTAGTACCATCTGAAACGAGGTGTCGTGTTATTCATGGATGAAGTTCTCTTCTTCTAGAGTGATTTAAGCTGAATATGGTGTAAATACTTCTTTTAGATGATTGACAGATGCATTTGCCTCTTCTTGATCGCTTTTTGTCCAGGTTCCATTTGACGATCTGAATGGAGGGATATACCGTTGTGGTTGTTTAAGTTTCCTGGTTTTAGATTGCTTGCTGTTTCATATTGTTCAGTGGTGTTTTCAGATGTCTGCTTGCTGCGTTGAGTACCCTTTTATCTTCTTGTGAGTCTGCGTTTTCCAGCTATTTTCTATTTTAGTAATATATGAAGATCTCGATTTTCAGGTTGTGATAAAATAAGCGTTTCTTGCCACTCAGCGTGCAGGATGGCTATAGTTAGTGTTTAACTAATATTGAAATATCATTTTTAGATTTGAGAGGCACTTTGAATATGATTTCTTTAACTAATATTCTTCGGAATTCTTCCCAGTCAGTTTTTTTATTTGCAGCGATTAAATATTCGAGTATTGAGCATAATTATGATAGGGGAGTGATCCAACGACATATCTAACTTTGATTCGATTCTAAGGTAATTTCGGCATATGCCTTTTACTACACATAAATCAAGTAGATCAGGTAGTTTATCGATATCTGTGGACAGTAGGTTGGTTGACCAATTGATAAGGCATATAAATTGTTCGCTTCCATTGTTTTTAGCAGTTCTATCTCTTTAAGTATTATCACCCTAAAACACCAGTGGTGATTCTTGGCATTATAGTCTCCTGATGCAATAAATCGGCTTTCAAGAATATTAAAAAAGTGATAAATTTGATCTTGATTTATAGGATGTAGGAGTGGCCTGCTGTAATTATTAAGGTTCCTAGCCGGTCTTCTACGTTAACACACATGATTGTATTTTTATATAGGTATTATAGTTCGATATATTTAATCGAGTTTCGTATTATGATTGCAGTACCTGCATGAGCAGTGCCATCAGGGTCTTGAGTACTATATACAGGGTTAGTTAATAGTATGGAGGCGGCGATTTTTGACGTTAATTAATACAAAAGTTTCGTATGTAATTTTTATCTACATTTGAGAATACTTGAAATTTGTTTTCTTCTATTGTTTTTGAGTTACGCCTTTTGCAAAATTTTTTGAAATAGGAGCGTGTTAATTTTCAGTAATGAATATTAAAGATAATAAATCCCCATCTCCATACTTTTAACTAACCCTGAATGAAATAATTATATATTTTTAGGTAGGAACGGCCAGCGAAATGAGCCTAGTTTATTGTTTATTATAAATGTTTTTATTTCTTTCCCATGTTGGCAAAGTCTATTAACGTTCTATTTGGCATTCTTAACATGTATTGAGCCATTGTATAACTTTTGAGATGAGTGTGGTTAAAAGACTCATTTGTTCCATAAGACGTGCCATTATGTTTTTTAATTCATTAAAGTCATCTGTTGGATGTATTTGTACCTTGTTGTAACATTTGTTATTGGAATTTTGCTTATCTTTGTTTTGGTTATTTTCTCAGCATTTAAGCATAAGACGTTCCTGTTTCTTGAGGTCGACTTTGTGATATACTGGTTATTTGATTTGTTTGATTAGCATTTATTTCTTTTCTTCTTAGCGTAGAATATTTATTGATTTGTAGTTACTTGTGCGCAAAGCAACCTCTGTAGTTAGCTGGGTGATTTTCCACACAATTTACGCATTTGACATTCTTGCTTCGTTCTTTCCTTTGGTAGTCAGCAGTTAAATTAATGCCTGGCCATTTAACACAATGCGGAGTTCTGCTGCAAAAAACTTTTGTGTGGCCGTACCTCTGGCATTTATACATTGCGATATTTCTCTTATAGGGTACATAGTTTCAATTGTTATTTTTATATTTATTAAGTGTTTTATGTTGTATATTTATTTATTAGTGCTATTATCCGGTTCGATTTCTACGAAGTTTAATGGTAGCTGTTTTTTTTACATATATTTCTTACTTTATGTTCATGCTCTTCGATACTTTTCTTGATGTCTTCTGTGTCAGTTGAGTAGTGTATTTTTCGCAGTACTAATTTAAAATTACGGTCTTGCTTTGGTTTATAAGTGTAAAATTCTGTTTCCTTTTTTAGTGCTTTTATTATACTAGAATATAATTCAGAAGTTTTTAATTGAACCTTAACTTGATCGTTTTGAAGCGTTTTAATTTTGCATTTCTTTCCAGAAATTTCATTTAACAGTTGTGTTAACAGTATAGTATATTTTACGTCTGCTACAAATATAAGTGGAGATTTGGGATTTTTTTCTGTTGCATCCTTTTCATTAAATGCGTTGTTACATATTTCGTTATTCTCTGATAATAGCTCATATCTGTTTGACGTAGTTGGCTTCCTTAACCAGTAGTTATTCACTTTCGTTTGTTTTAACTGTGTTGGCTTTAGTCTGTACTATTAGTTCCGTTTCGTTTCTTATTTTCTACCGCTTCCCATGCAGTTTGTGATGGATATTGTTGATTCCATTGTGTTGTATATTTGTTACCGTATGTTGTTGACATTGTTAGATTTCCATTGACTGCTGAGGCAGGTATCCAAAGTTTGGTTGGAATTGTAATTGTGCATTAATTTGTGGTGGTATTTATGAGGGCACTTGCATTATATGTTGCATCGACTTACCTGGCTGAGTCATGTATTAAGTATATCCAATCTGTTCATAACACTATAATCCAGGGGGCTGTGACGGATGAACAGTATAATCGTTGGGTAAATGCAATATTGTTTCGTTTAATGAACGACCACTTTATTTATTATTTATTATTTATTATTTGTATTTTTATTTTATTTATATTACTTTATTGTGTCACTTCATTTATTAACATTTAATTGTAGCACTTGGTGTTTCAAAGCAATCGGAGCACCGAGCACGTTATTACTTCTTCAAAACTCATATACCGAGGTGAACATTTAAGATGTTCTGCACCCAATTTACTTCATAATTTCTTAGTTTCTCAGTTTTTGAATAATAAAAGTTAATTGTACTGCGTGCTATTAAGATGGCTCTTGTTTTAGTTCATACACTCACATTATCTAAACTTTCGTTCATATTATTATCAACAAATCAATCAACAATTGCTCCGATTAATTAAATTCAAAATGAAGTCCACTTTTATCTATAATTCTTACTTTAAGTTAATGTGCAGACTATAATACAAATTGTTTTTTACAGATGCCGCAAATTAAAACAGTTACGAGAGAAAATATTTGTAGGTAAGCTACACTTAACAAAAGTGTGTTACTAACAATTTATATATTAGCACCTAAGTTGTAAATTCTTTGGATTCTACAGCTCACTGGGAATTGTGGCCATCCTTATTTAATCCGAATTTGTCAACAATCAAAGGTCTGCCAGTATCTCATCTGAAAAGTTTAGAGACTTTACAGATCAAATGGCTCTCTTTCAATATCACAATGGCACTTACGTTGGTCTTTATTTTATGAAAATCATATCAACAATCACTTAAGTTGGAGTGTTCACAGATATCACAACTCAATTATTTGTCAGTCCTTTAATGGTGGTTATAGTCGTTTTTTTGTCAATTTTGTCAACAACCACAGATCTATTGGTACCTGAGCTGAGGAGTTTACAGACACCACAGCTTAATTATTTGTTTGTGAATATTCCATTAGCAGCTGTAGTCATCTTTAATTAATTTGAATCGTATCAACAATTACAGGTTTGAACCAAGGAGTCTACAGTTAGCAAAGCACAATTGTTTCTCGGTCAATTTTTTACTTTACTCAAATTATGTCAACGATCACAGGTCTATTGATACTATAGATTACACAACTCGACCGTTTGTCTTAATGTGATTGTGGTGGTTGTGGATTTTTATTTAATTTTACCTTGTCAACAATCACACGTCTGTTGGCACCTGAGCTGAGGAGTTTACAGAAACCACAGCTTAGTTGTTTGTGTCAGCATTTCTATAGTACTTACTCTCAACACCTGTTGATAACTGAGCTAAAAGGTCTATAACCACCGTAGCACAAGCATTTGTCTATCTTTCAATGATATTTGTAGTTATTCTTGTTTAATCCTTGTCAATAATTCTAGATTTGTTGGCACCTGAGCTGAAGAGTTTACAAAAATTACAGCTTAATTATTTATATGTCAGTATTTCAATGGTAGTTTTGGTTATTTTTATTAATTTGAATTGTATCAATAATTACAAGTCTGTTAACATCTGAACTAAAAGCGTATAATTACTATAGCACAATTATTTGTGTACAAGTAATTCACTTATCGTTGTACTCATCTTTGATTAATCTAGGTCATATCGACAACCACAGATTTGTTGGAACTGGAGCTAAGGGGTCTACAGACACCATAGTTCAGTTGTGTGTCAATATTTCTTTAACCTGAATCATATCAACAACTGAAAATCTCTTGGAACATCAGCTATAGAGTCTACAGACACTACAGCTCAATTGTTTGTTTATCTTTACTTTATTTTAATTTGCAAACATCGGAGTTCAGTTGCTGCTAGTATTTTATCAACGATTATGGTTATTTTATATTAATCTTAAACGCATCAGAAGTAGCGGTCTGTTAGTACCTGATTTAAAGAGTCTTTAGACACTGCAGCTCAGGTTTTGTTTGATAACATTCTAATTTCTAATTTACATATATTGTTTTATACTAGAAAATTATCAAAAACGCTCAGTTGATATTTTGTTTTTGTATCCTTATTTATTAAAAGCAGTACTGTTTCATTTGCATAATAAGCTACAGACGTGTCTATAATATAAATTGTACTGGTTCTCTTTTAGAAGATTTTATAATTTACAAAACCTAAAATATGATTCATCATCCATTAGTGCAGCAACTTTATTGAAGGTTTAACAATTGTTTTCTGAATAAACTTTCTTTTTTAAGATATGTTTTGATATATTTTGGAATTGGTATTTTTTTTTTGGTGAATATATCTTTCTGTTTTAAAATTTTTACTTACATACACAAACAAAATTTTGAATAATTGGTCTAACATTCTCAAAGTTTGTCTAATTTGTCAAACAATTTTATGTTTAAAACATTTTTTTTATTTCTAATCATTTTTGGCCTTTTTCTTTTACTTTCAGAAATTATTGCTTATTATTTTCTTTCAACAAGTCTTCAAATAAAACGATGAAATAGTCGCTTTGGTAAATTATCCAGTAAAGGGTTTTCCTTCATATACATGCTGAACACTAAACTTGATAATTAACTCTGTTTAATTTAATTCCGTAAGACTTTTCATAGCTAAAACTTTAGTTAGCTGTCGTTAAATTTATTGCTTCAAATTGTGCAAATTTTTACTCACAATTCATATTTATAAGAATATTAATTGCATTCATATTGAAGTTTTTTATAACATCTTGTTTTTCACTATTAGCTGATGAAATGGCGTATAAATGTTAATGTATAAATAACAGAAATTTAAAAATTATTAAATAGAAGACGCGCACCAAAAACTATTATTTCTTCTGGATTTTTATAACACTCCAGTATACATCACTTGCAGAAACATTACACTGTTAATAGTATTATTACATTTACAAAGGCTAATACGCGGTTTCCTATACTCGGACATGTGACTTCTCGGAATTGTAAGATAAGGGTTGATCTATACTAATTATGACACACTAAACACAATGGCACCAAGCATTTTGACCGACGAGGTTGGCAACAAGTCAAAAAGTGACCTCGTGACATTTACGTAGAGATACGCTTCAAAAATATTTCAATTAATTCTCACAGTGACGAGTTTTTTCTTACACAGCGTAAGTTTTTTTGACTCATCACATCTACCACACACTTTCTATCACCCAACAAGCTTAAATGAATAAAACTTCTTCACTTTAATGCAATAAAACAATGTTCACAGCATATCTCTATGTAAATGACACGAGGTCACTTTTGACCTTGGAATAGTTTTTCTAATGCCTGAAATTTTTCTAATTTTACTGTCACTATAATTGGTTTCTGTTATCAAATTCGGCTACCAGGTTTCAAATTTACACCTTTGATTTGCTGTCTTATATTGCTTATCAAACCTTATCGTTAGATTTGGTTATATAACTCTTCCCTCCATAAGAAAAGAATTATATAATTCTGATGCTAATATATCTAAATCTAAAGTAAGCAAAGGTACAGTAGATGCAGAGACATATTTGTATATTTTAGAATAATTTCTGGTTCCGTTTAAAAAATTAAAAAGTACTATTTCAAAAAAAAGATGACATATTCTGACCTGCTCTAGCACCTATCCATTACTCAAAATACGTGTTTAAATTTTCAGCAGGTGACGATGACTTTCATGACAGAATACTGCAAATATGTCTCAATGTCGCTCTAGAGAAAGATGTTGAGCATTATCAAAAATAGAGTTCTTTAAACGATCCCTTCCACCCAAAACAGATTTTTTAAGAAAAATTAGAAAAATATTACTGAAGAAGTAACAGTGAAATCCACGCAAAGCTTTGTAAAATACCTTATACAAAAATGCGATACACTGGGCGTGTTGCTAAAAAAAAAGATCGAATATTGTAATAAAAATAATAATAAAATAAATAAAAATGACGGCAATTAGAAATATTTGCAATTACGCTGTATAAGTAGTTGTCATGAATAGATTTTACACAACTTCTAGTTTGAAATGTCAATAATAATAACAGTTTGAGCTCGACTAAATATCAACAAGTTGTCAGCTTTTAGTTAAAAACTTGGCTCAATACAAACAGACATACTCAGTTTCGATTTGAAACTTGGCTAAAAGACAAAAGTAACATTTCTTGTATATTTAAAACTTGTCTAAACGAACGAAAGAGACGTCTATCGAATGTTGACGTGTACATGTGCGTGCAAGATCTCAGTACGTGCGTGTTACTTCGTTTATGGAAAATATTTTTTCAACGTTAGCCATCGTAAGTATAAAGCATTCGTTTATTGTTGCAGTTTTGTTATCGTTATTTCCGAACAATATAGTAATGCCTGGGTTCACCAAATGTTTTCATTTTTCTCAACGTTGCGGTTTCTTCTAAAAACCCTGAATATATGTTCTACTTTTAATATTGTTGAGCTTTTCCATTGTTGCATATCCAGCCGAATACGGTTTTCACACCTTTTGTTAAGACATATTAATTGTACTGCTGACTCAAAATATTCATTTGCTTGACACCCTACTCGTATCAAAGGGTTTCATTTAAAAAGCATGTCGATGACCCGACTAAGAAGTCTAAAAAACGACAATAGCAACAACAATTCATCGTTTAATTAATAAATCATCTACTTATTCATTGTATTAATGGTGGCATTGGATCTGTTTTCGTGGTAAACAAGTCAGGGATCTTTAGCGGGTCCGACGGCCAGTATGTTGGTTCCCCAATCGACAAATGCAGTAAGTTACTACTTCTCATTGCTTTAAGTAATTCTATGCCACGCGTTAGAGTGACTCGAGATCCTTATTCTTGATGTTTTGAGTTATAGTCTCCTCCTGCTATAAATCTGGGCTCAAAGATGTTGAAAAACAATTGGAACTGGTGACTATTAATGGTGTGTTTAGGGGGGGGGGGGCAATAGACGCGGAAAGGATGACCTTTCTATTGTTTAATACTAACTAAATGAATTGAAGATATTCTTGTTTTGTATTTTTACTTTCCTTATCCTCTCTCTCTATCCAGCGTTTATTGTCCATAAGTGAACATACGCCTCCTCCATTTCCCTCCATTTGTTTCTATTCTGTGCTACGTTTATCCATCCCCTTCCTGCCACTTTCCTGATGTCATCGTACCATCTTAGTATGGGCCTTCCTGGGTTTCGTTTTTCTCCCCATGGTTTCCATTCAGTCGTTTTTCTTGTCCATTTCTTCTTCTCCATCCTCGCTATATGTCCTGCCCATCTCCACTTTGCTTGTATTATTTTGTTTTTGACATCTTCCATTTTGGTTCGTTCTCTAATCCATTTTATCGACTTTTTGTCTATCAGTTTTATGTTGAGGATCGCTCTTTCCATGTGTCGTTGGGTAGTTTGCATCTTACTCATGGTCTTCTTTGTCATTGCCCATGTTTCAACTCCGTATAGCAAGACCGGTATTACACATTGGTTTAATAGTTTTATCTTCATGTGTATCTTAAATCTTTTTTCTTTACTCTCTAATATATGTTTCAATCTTCCGTAAGCTGTCCATGCGAGTCTAATGCGTAACTATTTACATCTGCCGTTTGCATTTTCCTGTCTACTCGCAGGTTTTGTCCCAGGTATATATATTGTTCTACTTCTTCTATAGTTTCCCAATTTAGCGTAATGGGGCCGTCATCTTGGTTAGAGGATCTCTTCATTATTTTTGTTTTTGTCATATTCATAGTTAGTCCTATTTCTTTTGATTTTTCGTTCAGTTCTTCCATCATCTCCTACAGTTCCAATCGATTTTCTGCAATAAGCACTACATCGTCTGCGTATCTTAGTGTATTTAATTTTCGTCCTTCTATATTAATACCATGGTTCTCCCAATTAAGGTATTTCGAATATGTCCTCCACTGCCAGTGTGAAGAGCTTTGGCGATATAGAGTCTCCTTGCCTTATTCCTTTTTGGATTTTTATTTTCTCTGTTTCTGAGTGTAATTTCACAGTGCTTGTTGCTTCCTTGTATATATTTTCGATGAGTTCTATGTATCTGGAATCCACTCTGCTGTTTTGTAATGAGTTTATAATTGCCCATATTTCTATCGAGTCAAATGCCTTATTATAATCTATAAAAGCTAGATATATGTTCTTGTTGTATTCTGTTGTTTTCTCGATGATGTTTCGGAGTGATTGTATGTGATCCAAAGTATTGTACCCTTTTCTAAAACCTGCTTGTTCGGTGTTTTGATACTGTTCGAATTTGCTTGTTAATCTTGTTGTTATTATTTTCGTCAGCATCTTATATACTTGACATATAAGACTTATTGGCCTATAGTTTCCTAGATCTGACTTATCTCCTTTCTTATGTAACAACACAATTACGGCGTTGTTCCAATTCTGTGGTATTTTCCGTTCTTCCAAGCATTTATTTAGTAGTATCTTTAGGTTTTTTATTAATTGTTCTCCTCCGTATTTAATAAGTTCCGGGATTATTCCGTCTTCTCCCGGAGCTCTGTTTAATTTCATTTCCTAATTGCGTTTTTATTTCGTCTGCTTCTATTTCCGGTATTTCTTCTGATCCGACGTTAAGAATATGTCTTCTTTTATTTTATCTGGTTTTTCTACCTTGGCGCTGTACAGCTTTTGATAAAAGTTTTTGTTGTGTGAATGATTTCTTTTCTATCATACGTTATTGTGTCGTCTTCTTTTTTCAGATGGCTAATGATGTTGATATTTGTGTTTATTTTTCTTCTCAGCACTTTTAAGCTTTTGTTTTCTTCAATTGTTTTCTCTATTAAAACCTCTGTATTTCTTCTGATATCTTCTTTTATTTTCTTTCGTAAAGTTTTGTTTAGTTCCGTGTATTCTACCGTACCTCGTTTACCTTGGCTTGCTAATTCTTGTCTTTTTTTTAAGTAGTTGTTTTGTTTCGTTCCTGATATTTTTTACATTTTTGTTTTTGTTGTTTAGCTGTTTTCTTTCCTGCTTGTAATATTGCATTCGTCATCTTTTATTTATTTGTTCTATTGTGTCTTGTTTTCTAATTCTGCTGTACCAAAGGTTTTTCTCAATTCTATTCTGTATTCGTTGGTTTTTCTTTAAGAAGTTCTCTATCTATTTCTTGTTTATTTTCTTTATTAGTTTTATTCGTTCCTTTTGTGCATTTATCCTTATATTTCCTCTTACTAATCTGTGATCACTGCTTGTTGGGTATTTGTTAATTACCGTCACATCTGTAACTAGATGTTTATGGGATGATATAATAAAGTCGATCTCATTCTTTGTAGTTCCATTCGAGGCTCTCCACGTCCACTTTCTTCCTTCCTTCTTTTTGAAGAAGGTATTCATAATATATAGGTTTTGTCTTTCTGTGTTGGATTAATGTTTGGCCTCTTTGGTTTCTCTGCCTTATTCCAAAGTATCCTACTGATTTCTCATTATCTTCTTTCTTTCCTACTATGGCATTAAAATCTCCAATTATGATATAATGGTGTGTTTTGTTTAATGTTATTGCGGCATTTATCTCTTCGTAAAACTGATCGACTTCTTCATCTTCGTGTGTCGATGTGGGCGCGTATACCTGAATTATTTTAAGATTGTATCTGTTGGATATTTGAAGTATTAGGTATGCCACTCTTGCTGAGATAGATCTTATTTCTTTTATGTTTTGTTCTACCTTTTTGTGTATCATAAATCCAACTCCCGCTGTGTTTGTGTTATTTTCTAGTATACTTTTGGTATGATATAATTTCCAGATGATAGTTTTGTACACTGTTCTTCTTTTCTTCTTGTCTCGCTTAGTCCTATTACGTCCCATCTTTTATCTTTAATTTCATTTTCAAATTCTGCTAGTCGTTCTTCAGTTCTGAAGGTCTGTGCGTTGTACGTAGCTATAGTCAACTTCGTCGTCATTTGGCAGCCTTTCCTCATCCGGTGATTCTTCGCACCCTCTGGTTGTCGGTAGGATTCACCGCTGCCGTGGTGAGCTACTTTCAACCTGCCGGGGACTGAGGGCCTTTCGTTTATTTGTGTATTCATGAAGGGATTTGTTGGGTTTTCGGCCTTAACTCACCGCGCTGGCCAAACGTGTTGGCAAGTCGCAGTACCGGAGCCGTGTTTATCAGTTCGTGATAGTCGCCTCCGATTTTCTAGTGATAAACTGTACCAAAGATTTTCTTTTCCACTTTAATCTAGTACTGACATTGCTGCTGACCTATGTCAGGTT
Source organism: Sinelater perroti (assembly GCA_036346155.1). Lineage (NCBI taxonomy): Eukaryota > Metazoa > Arthropoda > Insecta > Coleoptera > Elateridae > Sinelater > Sinelater perroti. The sequence continues at coordinate 231,875 of JARFIY010000075.1, read as the reverse complement.
TCACCATATCTGGCTATCCTCACCTAGTTTAGCCTGTAGGTCAATACAGTTTTCCGGGGTGTGGCACTTGGAGCCATAGGTGAGAATTGGGTACCTCATGAGGACCAGTTATCGATAACCACTTCCGGTAAGACCGTTGGTGTGACCGTTCCCGGTATAAAGGTACTACCTCTATGACGCGACCCTACACCCTTTCCTTATCCTATCATAAGGAAAGTAATGTAATCGGCGGAAATTTGACCTACCCAGTTTTTCACATATCTGGACGCAATATAGCCTCAGGACACCAAAAAAGTTGGTTTGAGCCATTGGTTCGTGTGGGTGTGTGGGTGTGTGTCTGTCGGTCTGTCAGTAAACAGGATATCTCGAGAACCTAAGAGCTAGAGACTTGAAATTTGGTATGTCAGTTACTTGTAGCTAGGGAACGCAGTGCGAAGCTTTTGGTAAAAATAAGCCGAGTTGTTTGGTCGCAAGGTCGAAAAATCGGTCGCAAAGCGGTCGCGAATCTAAACGGTTGAAGATACAAAAAATTCATGATAGTAAAAATGATTTGTTATCACGAGATAAACATGAATTTAAAGTAAAAGTTGGTAAAATAGGAACTCGAAACAAATTGAAGCTCAGGATTTTTAATATACCGGGTGTTCATAAAATGTTTCAGGAAATTTATATTGCGGGATAGATCAGACCGAGACGAACAAAAAATGACAATGAAATTTTTTAATCCGAGGTTAAATAAATAAGTTATAGCCGATTAAAAATTAATTAAACCGACCAATCATAGGGAAGCGACCGCGGGGAGCGCTTGGCCGCTAGAAGGGAGCACGCAGGCAATAATGGGGAAGGCCGTGCAGCCGAGCTCGCACGGTTACCTTCAGTGACGTAACAAAATTTTAAGTACGAATCAATTATTGTCTTGTACTGTTTATTTTAATTAGCTTTCGAGTGTTGGACTCGCGTCTAGTCTTTTTTTTAAATTAACAAATTTTTAGACGAGAGCAGCGCAGGGCCGGGACGATGGACCCGGTATAATATATAATAATAGGATAAGGAAAGTGTGTGATGTTCACACCAGATTTTTGTAATTCGTAGTGCTTTATTGCTGTTCGTGCATGCACCGTGTGTTCAGGATGATTAGTTGTATAGATAGTGTATTTTCGTATTTCATATGTTTTATGTCAATTTTATGGTTCATTAAAAATGTTGTAATTTCTTGGCAATGTTGTACCAAGCCATTTGCATTTGGTTATGCCTGCCATAAGTAGGTTTAGCTTAATACCCACCCGTTCCATTAGTTTGATCATCGTTGCTTCAATCTTGTTATCTATCTGAGCACGCGTAATATATCGCTAGTGCCAGTTTGTTTTAAAATTATAAGGTGAATGTCATAATCAATTAGTCTAATAAATTTTTTGATGTTTAACACGTTTAATGTTTGCTTATGTTTTTTATAGGTTTCATCAATTATTTACAACACGAAAAAAATCTACTCTTGAGCCATTTCACATTTTAATGCACACACGCATGCACCTATTAACAATATGAATGAATATAAATGATTTATTCCAGTTATATACTGTAGCTCCACTTATTATTATTAAATGCTTGCAACTATAATACGTGGTTTGATAAAAATAAAAACTATTTTCTTAATATTAATTTATTTTTAAAAAACTGAACTCATTATTTCACCAATTTATTCTATAAATATGTTAATTGCCTCATCGCAAATTGGATCAAGGCCTGGTACATCAGGGAGTACTGCAACATGATGATCTCGAATCCTGCCAAAGCGATTTTGAATAATTTATTGTTTGGCTACAATGTTTTGATAAAAGCTTGGTTTATTAACTTTCTACAGTGGAGCTTATAGTAGAAAGAAAATGAGATTATCATCCTGTCTGTGTGTCTGAGGACACTATAACTTTCGTTCTATTAAATGGATTCACTTTAAACTTGGTATACACACATCTTAGGTCAGTACCTTTCATGGGATTGATTTTCAGGCAAATCGGTTAATGGAAACCGGAAGTGACCGTTACGATTTCGCACCGCTGTAGAAAGTTTCCTTTACGGTATTACACCGTTCTTGTTATTATTTACTAGTGTAACATATCGATAATGGGATGATAAAACATTATTTTTAATGCTTGCTGATCGCTGGCGCCGACATGGAAACGATGAAAAAATACCTTCGTTGTTAAAAATTACATACTTAAATCGTACACTGTAGTTGAAGATTTATATATGCATTCACTACACCAATTATGAGAGTCTTTTAACACTTGAACAACTTCTCTTTTGTTATAACATATTTTTACATGACTTATTACAGGCGTATAAGGTATCTTATCTAAGTAAGCATCGTTTTTGATACAAGAATAGCATAAATTTAAAAACTTCTTAAAATTAAAGGGACGATTCCCTTCACAATATAAAAGATATTGTCTGGACAACCAATCTATGTCGTCACACACTTTAAAGTATTTTTATAAAATTGCAATGCACAAAAATATTTAAAATTGCCATTGTCAATTAATTTACCAGGTTTAGAATTTTTTTTAGAACTTTTTCAACCCATAAAGGTGTTTTTATTTTACCCAGGTTAATTTTCTCTTTAAGTTTTAAAATAAAATATCCCCACACTTGTCTAACGTGCTCTTCTATCGTTCTTGGGAGTTTACGAAGAAGAAGCACATTTTCGAGATATCTCCAACTATACTCATTATTTCACCAATTTATTCTATAAATATGTTAGTAGTTATTATAGACCGGTTCTGGGACAAACGTGTCTCAACACGTTTAGGTTTGCAAGTCGGCTAAGTAGTTCCCCCCACCGCTAGAGGGCGCTGTGGTTTGCACCTCGACTAAGTACTTTAGCTCCCCTCAGCAAGAACTCGCTGCGGTTTGCGCTCGTCTAAGTACTTTAACTCCCCATCCCCAGTCGGTGTGCGCCTCGTCGGTTCTTCCGTTCGCCTCTAGATGTGGTCAAATAACTTTCACCCTCGCCGCCTTGTGCGCGCAGTTTTGCCCACGGTTTTGCCACCGGGGCGCCCCGGGGGCGCGCCATGGGGGCACATCATGGGGGCACGTTATGGGCTTATGGGTTATGCGCTAGTTTCCGGGGCCTACTTAACGAGGCCTAGTTTCCGGGGCCTAGTTTCCGGGGCCTAGTTAACGGGGCCTAGTTTCCGGGGCCTAGTTACCGGGGTCTAGTTTCCGGGACCTTTTAGTGAAAAAAAGTGGCGAGAATCGAACTGCTACCACCTTGTTCCTGAAACAACTTTGTTAACCGTTAGCCTACGCTTTAACGTAATAATTAAAAAAATAAAAAAACAAGTAATATTATAAGATCTTTATTTGGATAAAACTGTCGCTGCTGCTGCTTCTGCTGCTGTTATCATTGACATGTTTTAGTAGCGCCGATTAACTTAAATAACAAAAGCGGCGGCCACTTCCGGTCTCGACCGCTTTGAATGAAACATGCGCGCGTTTTTTCCACAGTTAAGTATCGATTGGTTTAGAAGGACATAATGTGCTCGTTGGTTTAAGTTTTTTTATTATTTATTTATATTTATATAGTTTGGGTATAACAATGTAAAGAGAAGATTTATACATTTTTAATATGCAAAGCTATTTCATAGTCGTTAGCATGCTTCAGATGAGTAATTGTATCTTCGTATATAGAAACGCAACTTGGAATTAAATTTGGATTTTCTTGTGCTTTAATAGTCGAACATTTAAATTTTAAAGCGATTTTACTTCCTGACGTTGGGTTTTCAATTATAAGCGTAGCTTCTGCCGCGTTATCTTTTCGAAGAGGTGAATTATAGCATATCTTGCAAGCAAGTTGTCCTCTCTTTTTATTTGTCCCCAGAAAAGTGTGTCATTAATTAACACTAAAAATGTATACTTCTCATTCTTAAATGTAAACCAAACTTCACTTGTTTCATAAATACGTAATTATGAGCGTTTTTGCAGTGCTGCAATTCATCATTAGCCGTCCCAATCCAACGGCACTCCAGTTCGCTATCGAAGAACGAGCAACGTTTAGTTAGGTTACATATACATGTAAATTTGTGTTTCCGTAAGTCTCTTGCAGGGCCTACATAAGTACAATCGCCATACTTAAACTAACAAGGGCGCTTTACTTGAAGTGCCAACGATTCAGTGTTGATGAACGAGTAGGGGTAATGGTAGCATTGCAAATAGAGCAAGCGTTGTCGAAAAGAACGCACTGCTTACATACCCCATGCTTAGAGGAACATTCGTGTATGGGGGGCTCTAAATGAATTTTGCAAGCAGAACACCTTAAAAAATTTGCCATAATCGTATCACTTAAAAAATGTGTCGATGCTGCAACTAATTCTTTGTTAAAGTCTAAAAAAAAAAAAAAAAACAAGGGTAATAACAATTACTCTTCGTTTCATTAAGAAATAATAATCAACTTACTCATTGTAATTATTGGTAAAAATAGTTTAAACTGAATCAACAGATTTTTTTATTGCTCTTATATAGTGGCATCGCAATATGCTACTCTTCGAGTAAACAAGTTTCAAGGTGGTGATTAAAAAACCGCACGTGCACATCGCACAAATAAAAAATAAAATTGTATCAATAACCACAGTTCCATTTTCGAGCACAAAAAATATTTTTCAGGTTAATCACACTTCAATGCACCTTACAAACAAGCGATAAAAGTAACCGCATTGGTAATTAAAAAAACATATTTTTATGATTATTAGCACGCATAATGCTTAATGTTAAAAACAACGATGAGGCCTGTTTTGCATGGGCTTTAATGACTGCATTATTTCCAGTTACCATACATCCAGAGCGGGTCAATTGTTACCCCTACTACAAGGAAGTGTTAAATTTTAACGGTATTAATTTTCCGATGACTATAGACAAAATTCCCAAATTTCTTATACAAAACAGCAATTTGTCCATAAACGTTTACAGGTTGATTCGAAAATCGAAGAAAGGTTACGTCACCGTTCCTATTTATTTGTGTAACGAAAAGAGACACAACATGTTAATTTACTAATGATTGAAGAACATTTTGAAATTGTGAAGAATGACTTAGAAACAGAAAATGGTGTAGAAGGTGCTGCTGCTGTTTCAGACTTTTACGTTTTCCGAACAAGTTTTGATAAAATATCATTATTGTTGGATAAAAAAACCTCTCTAGATTAGTTAGTTCGCAGTTATCCAAACATGCCCATAAAAAATATATTTGCGAAAGATGTTTACACTATTTTAGTAGCGAAGAAAAATTAAATATTCACGAAGCAGATTGTAAGGATGTAAATAATTGTAAAATTGTATTACCGAAAGCAGGAACTAATCTTTATTTTAAAAATCAATAAATTGCAGGCATCTTAAGTTGTATATGCGGATTTGGAATGTTTGGTGAGACATTTTAAAGATGTAGAAACTGCTTAGGGCTGCTTAGCCGAGTTGCAAACCTAAACGTATTGAGACACGTTTGTCCCAGAACCGGCCTTTATACACTACTCCTCTAGATGTCGTCAAATAACTTTCACCCCTCGCCTGCGCGTGTGCAAAGTAGTTTTTCTCGTCGCCCGCGGATAGTTTTTCCACTCGATGCGCCCCGGGGGCGCGCCATGGGGGCACGGGGCTAGTTTCCAGGAGCTGGTTTCCGGGGCCTCGTTTTCGGGGCCTAGTTTCAGGGTGCATGGGGGCTGGTTTCCAGGCCTAGTTTCCGGAAGCATGGCGGCATGTTAGTGTAAAAAAAGTTAGCGTTGAGAGGCGAGAATCGAACTGCTACCCCTTTGTTTCTGAAACAACTTTGTTAACCGTTAGCCTACGCTCTAACGTAGTAATAATAGGAATAAAAAAAAACAAGTAAAATTATAAAATCTTTATTTGGGTAAAACTGACGCTGCTGCTATCATTACATGTTATTTTTTTTAGCGCCGATTAACTGAAATAACAAAAGCGGCGGCGGCAATAGTCCCCTTCCGGTCTGAGGCCAGCATAGCCACTCGACCGATTTGGATGAAACAGGCGCGCGTTTTATCAGTATCTTCGCACAATCAATTTACAGAGTATTATTAACCGTTAGCCTACACTGTAACGTAGTAAAAAAAATAAAGAGCGATGTATGGGTAATAAAAAAAATTAATAAACCAATTATAATAAAAATATTTATTATTAATGTAAAAAAACTATCCAACTTTTACAGGGTAACAAGTTCTTTCATCGCATATTCTTAATTTTACATCCGCAATAAATTTATGTGGGAGAATTGCGACAACTTCCACCAGAAAAAAATTATTGTGTGTGTATCTGCAGTAGTACTCTAAATCTGCGTGTAGACGCGTGTTTCGAGGCATAAGCTTCCCTCGTGATAATATTACGGCATCGCTAGTATTTTCTTCATTTTCCAGGGATTCGGCAACGTGCAGCGTAAAGCTTTCGTAGATCCATTGTAAGCGGGCTCGTTGATATCTCCTAATTTTGTATCAATTACTTCTTTTATATGAAATATTTTCTCAAAGTCGTGCTAGGTGATTATAAAGCATTCGTTAATTGTTAACTTTTCAATTTCATCGTTATTTTCAAATAAAATAGAAACGTCCGGGCTCACCATATGTTTTCCATTGTTCTCACGGTTGTTTTGAAAACCCTACAGAGATGTTCTACTTTAATTGTTGTTAAACTTTTCCATTGTTGTGTATCTAACAGAATGCGACTTTCGCAACTTTTATTGAGGTAATCAAATTCGCACTTTTTGTTGAGATGAATTATTTGTATTGCAGGCTCAAAATACTCCTTCACTTAACACCCTGCTCGAATTATAAGCGAATCGTTTAAAAAATGTGTCGTTGCTGCGATTAATTCTTTGTGAAAATTTAAAAAAAAACAAGGCTAATAACAATTACTCTTCGTTTCATTAAGAAATAATAATCAACTTACTCATTGTATTATTGTTAATATCACCGTACCGGATCTGCTTTTCTCGATAAAGAAATAGTTTAAACTGAATCAACAGATTTTTTTATTGCTCTTATCGGTACCGAAAACAGGAACTAATCTTTATTTTAAAAATCAACGACATAAATTGCAGGTACCTTATGTTGTATATGCGGATTTGGAATGTTTGGTGAGAGATTTTAAAGATGTAGAAACTAAAGATACCGTTAAATATAAAGAACATACAGCATGTAGCATTGCATATTACCTTCATAGCGCTTATGATAGCTCATTATCTCGTCTTAGACTTTATAGGGGTAAAAACTGCATCGAATGGTTTACGCAGAAATTGACGCAAATTTCCTCGGAATTGCAGCATTCTTTCGAGCATCCTAAACTTATGAATCCGTTGAATGAAATACAAGAAAACGAGTTTGCATCCTCATCAGTTTGTCACGTATGTGAGGAACCATTTTTGACGTTAGTGTCCGTGTAAGAGACCATTGCCATTTTACAGGTAATTACAGAGGCCCAGCTCACGTGGGCTGCAACTTAAATTACAAAATTTCGCACACGATACCGATATTTTTTCACATTTTCAAAAAGACGCGCATTTTCTGATAAAATCTGTAGCTACAGCTGTACCCGGCACGTGTCTCTATTACCGAAAACTAAGGAACGTTACATTTCTTTTACTAAGGACATGCCCGATTCTAATATTAGATTTAGATTTGTAGATTCGTTTCGATTTATGAGTAACTCCTTAGATAAATTAGCTTCCTATTTAGAGTTTAAGGACTTTGATATTTTGCGAAATGTTTGTTCCGATTTTAATTGCGAACAACTTTACAACTTTTAATTCGAAAGGGGGTCTATCCTTACGAATATATGGATAGAGAACTGCCACGGAAAGAAAAATTCTACAGTAAATTAAAAGATAGCCATATTTCCAATGACGACTATGAACATGCTCGACATGTATGGCGGTCCTTTAATTTAGCAAACCTGGGACAATATAGCGATATTTCCCTTAAAACAGATGTGTTCTTGTTGGCGGATATATTTCAAAATTTTCGAGTTAAATGTTTAAAGATTTATTTATGAGTTAGATCCAGCTCATTATTGCACAACGCCTGGCTATACGTGGGATGCAATGTTGAAACAAACTAAAATAAAATTAGAATTGCTTACGGATATAGATGTGTTGCTGTTTGTAGAGCGTAGAATTCGAGGTGGAATTAGTCAGGTATGCACTCGACATAGCAAAGCAAACAACAAATATATGCAAAATTATGATTCAAAGAAACCTAGCAAATATTTACTTTATCTTGATGCGAATAATTTATATGGTTGGGCAATGAGCTAGTTTGCCGTTTAAAAATTTTAAATGGTTAACTGAGGGAAAATCAATTTCCTCGATTTTCAGTCTATTTTATATATTGATGATGACGCTGACGAAGGTTTTATTTTCGAAGTAGATCTAGATTATCCATCTTCTTTACACGATTTTCACGATGTACCATTTTGTGCTGAACACGAAGCACCGCCCGGTGCTAAGCAAAAAAATTACTTACAACTTTGGAGCCAAAAACTAGGTATATCTAAATCCGCTTCTACATTTACCGTGGTCCGTGCATGAACCTGTCCCGGCATTCGCCTTGGCGCAGGACTCGGGGAAAACCACGGAAAAATTCGAGGACAGGTGACCGCAAACAGCAAGCTGCTCTTGGTCCCCTAACTTTTACATTCTACCTTAACACTAGTCTATGCTACCTTAAATATTATAATGCAATTAGAGTCCGCAATTTTTAGTCTTTTGCTTTTATGCAGACTCTACAAGATGCACCTACAAGTTTTGCGCTAATAAGTCTAACCTAGTAACTTGCAAGTCCGCGATTTTGAGTCATTATCTGTTACGCAGACTTAAACAAAATCTCTTTGCGCACACTTTCCACACACTGTCCCTCGCGAGTCCGCAATTTTGAGTCTTTTCTTTTATGCTGGTCTCAAGCGAGCCGCAATTCTTAGTCCAGGCTATTGTGCGCGCTAACCGCAATTCTGAGTCCCGGCTGTTATGCTCGCTTACCGCAATTTTGAGTCCGAGCTATTATGCTTGTTAGCCGCAGTTGTGAGTCCTGGCTCTTATGCGCGTGTGCGTTCACTAACCCTCTCCCACCCTCGCGCCCCCCAATTTCCCAGCCCGGGATGCAAAGGTCTGCAGCGCGCTCCACCGTCTATCTTCGTTGGCGAGCCTTGTTATTTCTTCGGGCGTCCGTGGCCATCGGATTCCTTCTCTGGCAAAGGTGGTCTCTGCCCGGTTTCTGGCCTCCATTTCGAGCGGACAGGCCAGCAGCACGTGCATTGCATCTTCTTTTGCTCTGCATTCGCAGTTATCTTACTCTTGTTGCAGCTTCCCAAAGCGACTCAGATATGCCCGGAAGTTGCCATGCCCCGTTATGATTTGGGCCGTATGCCTATCTACATACGTCGCTGCTTTTCGTGCTGCCTCCAATGTTGGCATAAATATCCTGGCGTGTTGTCCCGCTTTAGCTAACTGCCACCTCTCTTGCCACTTTTCCTCTATTCTTTTCTTGATCTTTGATTTGACTAGGCTCCGTGGTATTAACTCGAACTGCACTGGGACGTTTTGATCGTCTGCCGCTTCCTTGGTCAGCTCGTCCGCGCGTTCGTTGCCCTCATTTCCCACATGGGCCTTGGTCCAATAGAATTTAATATCCGCCGTTGTCATTATTCGTCTTGCCAGCTGCCAAACGTCTACTTGCAGCTCGGTCAGTGCCTTCATTGATTTTAGCGCTTTGAGCGCTGATCTACTGTCCGTTATTATAGCGCAATTTGTTATTAGTCCCTCTTGGTTATTTATATATCTCAGGCACGCTTTAATGGCGGTAAGCTCGCATTGGAACACCGTACTCCAATCTGGGAGTTTTATCTTTTCGCTGTGTAGTTCGAGCTCCCCTTGGTAGACCACGAATGCCGCCCCGGCTTTGCCATCTTCCCTTCTGGATCCATCCGTGTAGCATCGGATGGGATGTGGCCAATCCTTTTTCTTCTCATCCTCCGCGTTAGTAGCCGTATGGTAATTTATTCCGTCCCTGTCCGCGGGGTGACCTATATTCTCCATCGTTACCCTCTTCTCGATGGGTGCGAGGCCGATCTGTAGCTCCTCGCCTAGACCTGGCTCCCCATTCAGCTGCTCCAGTCGCCTCAGGTCAGCAATCCCCTGCAAAACAAAATCTACGGGCGGTAAATTGCTCATAACAAGCGCTGTTTCTATGGCCACTATGCGGTAGGCCATTGCCGCTCTAATTGCAAGTATCCGCTGGGCTTCTAACAGTTGCTTACTTTGCCTAACTTTACATCCTTTTGCCCAGATCTCCGCCGCGTATAACATAGCCGGTTCTATCGCCATCTTAAAATTTAATGGTCACGCACGCACTCGTACTAGCAGCATACAGACGAATTTTTGTTTCGGTTGCTACTTATCAAACTTTTTGCGTCTCTAAACCGCAATACGTGGTGTTTTAAAAAACACGCGTTACATTTTGTTTTTTTAAATATTTATTTAGAATTACTTGAACAAAAAGAACAACTATTTTCATTGATTTTACAATTCGTTCTAAAAAATATATTAAATGCCTCATCCCAAAGCGGATCAGAACCTGGTTCATCAGGAACCACCGCATCGTGGTGATTCCGAATCGAGTCGAGATGGTTTTGCATAATTTTCTGTTCGACTGTAATGTATTGATGAGCACTTGGATTATCATTGTTAATAAGAGTTGCGTATCGATAATGCGAAGATAAATACTTAAATCATAGACTGCAGTTAAAAGATTTAAATGTGCATTCATTACACCAATTAGTAGAGTTTCTAACACTACAAGAACTGACCTTTTATTGTCACAAATTTTCATATGATTTATTACGTGCATATGAGGGAAGCTACCTAAGTAAGCATTGTCTGTGACACAAGAATGGCATACGTTTAAACAATTTCTAGAATTAACACCACGACACCCTTCATAATATAAAACACATTGATTGGGCAATCAATCTAAAGGGTGTTTTTTTAAGCCCGATAGAACTTAAAATTGTAAAAAATTAAATTTTAATCAAAAAACTTTTTTATTCGAAAGATTAATACATAGAATTAACAGTTGAAAATGATTTCGGGCATATGGCCACCACGGCTGTTCTTGACGAAGCGCATTCTGGACCACTTTTTCGAGCATTGCTGGCCGTATGTCACGAATAACACGAACAATGTTGGCCTCCAAGACGTCAATTGTTGCTGGTTTATCAGCATAAACCAGTGACTTCACGTGGCCAAACAGGAAATAATCGATACGTGTCAAATCGCACGACCTTGGAGGCCAATTGACAGGTCCATTTCTCGAAATCAACTTATCGCCAAATTTTGATTTCAATCAAGTCGATGGTTGCGGTCGCCGTATGGCACGCAGCGCCATCCTGTTGAAACCACATCTCGCCCGCATCAATGTCATCCATATTTTCAAACAAAAAATCATTGATCACGGTGCGGTAACGATCTCCATTAACCGTAACGCGAGCTCCGGCTTCATTTTTGAAGAAATAAGGTTTTGATGATGCCACCAGCTTGTAAACCGCACCAAACGGTGCATTTTTCTGGATGTAATGGAGTCTGCATGGTCTGTTGTGGGTTGATTTCACTCAATATGCGGCAATTTTGTTTATTAACAAACCCGTTAAGCCAAAACTGAGCCTCATCGCTTAACAAAATTTTGCGATAAAACATCGGGTCAGTTTCCAACGGTTCTAGAGCCCAATCGGCAAAAGAACGATGCATATGATGGTCTCGTGGCTTTAATTCCTGCACCAGCTGGATCTTATACGGGTGTAGACAGTAGTGTATAAAGGCCGGTTCTGGCCCCAAACGTGTCTCAACACGTTTTGGTTTGCAACTCGGCTAAGTAGTTCCCCCTCTTTCGCTAAAGGGCGCTGTAGTTTGCAACTCATCTAAGTACTTTAGCTCCCCTCCGCTAGAGTTCGCTGTGGTTTGCGCCACGTCTAAGTACTTTAACTCCCCGACCGGTGTGCGCCTCGTCGGTTCTTCCGTTCGCCTCTAAATGTCGTCAAATAACTTTCACCCCTCGCCGCCAGGTGCGCGCAGTTTTTCCCGCGGTTTTGCCACCGGGGCGCCCCGAGGACCCGCCATGGAAGCACGTCATGGGGGCACGTCATGGGGGCTAGTTTCCGGGGCCTAGTTACCGGGAGCATGGGGGCATTTTAGTGAAAAAAATTGGCAAGAATCGAACTGCTACCCCCCTGAAACAACTTTGTTAATCGTTAGCCTACGCTCTAACGTAGTAATAATAGAAATAAAAAAACAAGTAAAATTATAAAATCTTTATTCGGGTAAAACTGTCGCTGCTGCTGCTGCTATCATTTACATGTTTTAGCAGCGCTGATTAACTTAAATAACAAAAGCGGCGGCCACTTCCGGTCTGAGGCCAGCATAGTAACTCGACCGATTTGGATGAAACAGACGCGCGTTTTTTCCACAGTTAAGTATCGATTGGTTTCGGAGGACATAATACGCTTAAGGTTTTTATTATTTATTTATATTTATGTAGTTTGGGTATAACAATGTAAAGAGGAGATTTATACATTTTTAATATGCAAAGCTATTTCATAGTCGTTACCATATTTAAGATGAGCAATTGTATCTTCGTATATAGAAACGCAACTTGGAATTAAATTTGGATTTTCTCGTGCTTTATTTTATTTTTTTTTTTTTATATAATAGACTTTATTGTCAGCTCAATAATTAAAATGTTATACATGACATGTTTAATAATATTACAAATAACTACTGTAAATGACACGACAAAACTATTTGTAACGTCTTGATTATTAATATTGTTAATGTTTAATCGTTATGCTCTTCTACGATAACGATGTCTTGGGGTAGTCTTCGTTTTAGCCTAGTGTGTATATTTCGCTTGCACATGTTGTAATAGGTGACCCCGTCGACACTCGCGTTTTGTATAAACTTTTAACACTTTCACAGATGTAATTTTGTACATATGAAACTCTTAGTTCGTAGTGTAGTTGGGTATTACGAATAAACCAAGGCGCGTTCACTGCAACTCGTAAAATTTTATTTTGGAGTCTTTGTATTTTGTTGATGTTTGTTTTTGACGTAGTACACCAAACCTGGCAAGCGTATAAGATTAAGGGGCGTATTAGGGTTTTATACAGTAATATGGTACACTCCGTCTTCAGAGATGACTTGCGATTAATGAGAGGGTATAGCTGACGCATTCGTTGTTGGCCTGGAGTAGCTTATTGTTTATGTGGTAGCTCCAGGTTAATCGTGTGTCGAGGTGTACTCCAAGATATTTTACCGTTTGATCCCTGGGGTTCCATGGTATAGATTTGCAATCAATTTCGATGTTGGGCCGGAAGGTGTCTCTCCTTAGCGTGAAAATTTTGCTTTGGCATTTGGCAGGGTTAACTTGGATATTCCATGTTTTAAGCCACTTACTAATTGTATTCGTGGCGTGTTGAAGTTCTTGTACTGCAATGCGTAAGTTCGTGTTTTGCGTGATAATCGCCGTGTCGTCCGCAAACGTGGCTATAGAAGCTCCGGTTGCTGGTATATCTGATGTATAGATATTAAATAGCAGAGGCCCAAGAATGCTTCCTTGAGGAACTCCCGAATGTATAGCTTTGATATCAGATATGGCAGAGTTGACCTTAACAGCGAAGGTTCTATCTTCCAAAACGAAAATATTGTAGCTTGCAGGTAACTTGGTATATTAATGTCAAGTAGTTTTTCATTAGACCTTCAATCCATACCTTGTCGAAAGCATTCGCAATGTCGATGAAGATGATTGTTGTATAGCATTTACTTTCAAATCCATTTTCGATTATTTCGCTAATTCTCTGGAGCTGATGGCAGCTTGAATGTCCTTTCTTAAAGCCAAATTGAAATGCTGGTATTATATTTTGGGTTTCTACATTTTTGATAATCGAACATGAATAATTTTTTCCAGAATTTTTGATAAAGTTGTAAATAGGCTTATTGGCCGGTAGTTCTTAATATCTTTTTTATCTTTTCCTGGTTTTGCAAACATAAGTATGTGCGCGTGTTTCCAATTCCGTGGAAAGTATCCAATGCGAAGACACGCATTATATATAGATGCGAGGTATGCTATACATTTTTTGGTCAGGTGTTTAAGGACAATGTTAGTTATTAGGTCATGGCCTGGTGACTTTCGTATGGGCAGAGCAGATATGAATTGAGTTATTTCACTTGGTGATACAGCGTATATGTTTTCTGTGATAACTGGGCGATTGCGCTCGATATGATTTAGTACATGAAGTGCATGTGCAGTGCCACAGATGTTTGTTGGCGTAAAAACGTGTTCGAGGTGATCGGCAAAAGCTTAGGATTTTTCGCTATCAGTGTAGAGGATATTGGGTCCATTTGTTATGGTTGGTAATTCGTCATGTTGTTGCAGAATTCTTCTGGTAGTTTTCCACATGCCCGGATCTCCAGGGCTGATATCAGCAATATGCTTTCGGTATGACTCAATTCTGTATTCGTCCAGTTGTTTCTTAAGACGATGGGTGAGGCTATTTAGGAGTCTTTTTACTTCGGGATTTTTAGTTCTCAGCCATAGTCTCCTGGTTTATTCCAGGCGTGTTGCACTGATAACGGAGCGCGCGCGTTGCACCCACACCGTATCAATACTCGTACTCGACTCTCTCGTGCTTTAATAGTCGAACATTTAAATTTTAAAGCGATTTTACTTCCTGACGTTGGGTTTTCAATTATAAGCGTAGCTTCTGCCGCGTTATCTTTTTGAAGAGGTGAATTATAGCATATCTTGCAAGCAATACAGTTGTCCTCTCTTTTTATTTGTCCCCAGAGGAGTGTGTCATTAATTAACACTAAAAATGTATACTTCTCATTCTTAAATGTAAACCGAACTTCACTTGTTTTATAAATACGTAAATTATGAGCGTTTTTACAGTGCTGCAATTCATCATTAGCCGTCCCAATCCAACGGCACTCCAGTTCGCTATCGAAGAACGAGCAACGTTTAGTTAGGTTACATATACATGTAAATGTGTGTTTATGTAAGTCTCTTACAGGGCCTACATAAGTACAGCCGCCATACTTAAACGAACAAGGGCGCTTTACTTGAGGTGCCAACGATTCCAGTGTTGACGAACGAGTAGGGGTAATGGTAGCATTGCAAATAGAGCAAGCGTCATCGAAAAGAACGCACTGCTTACATACCCCGTGCTTAGAGGAACATTCGTATATGGGGGGCTCTAAAAGAATTTTGCAAGCAGAACACCTTAAAAAATTTGCCATAATCGTATCGCTTAAAAATGTGTCGATGCTGCAACTAATTCTTTGTTAAAGTCTAAAAAAAACAAAAAAAAACAAGGGTAATAACAATTACTCTTCGTTTCATTAAGAAATAATAATCAACTTACTCATTGGTAATACCACCGCACCAGATCTGCTTTTATCAATAAAGAAATAGTTTAAACTGAATCAACAGATTTTTTTATTGCTCTTATATAGTGGCATCGCAATATGCTACTCTTCGAGCAAACATGTTTCAAGGTGGTGATTAAAAAACCACACGTGCACATCGCACAAATAAAAAATAAAATTGTATCAATAACCGCAGTTCCATTTTTTCGAGCGCAAAAAATATTTTTCAGGCTGATCACACTTCGATACACCTTACAAACAAGCGATAAAAGTAACCGCATTGGTAATTAAAAAAACATATTTTTATGATTATTAGCACGCATCTATATAATGCTTCGATTTTGAAAGCTTGACATTCGTTAGCATAACTGCAGTCTATGATTTAAGTATTCAATTCTTTAATAGCGAAGATATTATTTCATCGGTGCCATGTCACCGTCTGACGTCAGCAAGCATTAGGGATGATGTGTTATCTTCGCATTATCGATACGCAAGTCCTATTAACAATGATAATCCAAGCGCTCATCAATACATTACAGCCGAACAGCAAATTATGCAAAACCATCTCGATAGGATTCGGAATCATCATGATGCGGTGGTTCCTGATGAACCAGGTCCTGATCCGCTTTGGGATGAGGCATTTAATATATTTTTTTTAGAATTAATTGTAAAATCAATGAGAATAGTTGTTCTTTTTGTTCAAGTAATTTTAAATAAATATTTAAAAAAATAAAATGTAACGCGTTTTTTTATCACACCACGTATTGCGGGCTAGAGACGCAAAAAGTTTGATAAGTAGCAACCGAAGCAAAAATTCGTCTGTATGCTGCTAGTACGTGTGCGCGCGTGTCCATTAAATTTTAAGATGGCTCAAGAGTTCTTAAAATCGTCAATTGCGTGTTGCGAATGATTGGTGAAATCTATAAAACACAAGTAGAAACATTGAACGAGTTAAAGATTGAAAAATACATTATACTAATTGATTATAACATTCGCCTTATAAATTTAAAACAAACTGGCTCTAGCGGTCTGTCGCATCTGCAAACTGTGGAAGGCGAGCTCGAAAGATATAAGGTACTGTACAAACAGCTGACTAATGAAAATGGTAAGCAAATATTTTTTCAGCTATTCTTTTAAACGGCATATTTTTAGCGAATACTACTGCAATAATTTGGAGAGATTTAACCAACGCTTTCTGTTCGCGGCTACAAACAGGAATCGCGATAAATTTAAAACATAAGGAGTTGCTCTCATTTTTTAAAGATTGCGCCGTGTTTTTTGGAGAAACGTCAAGACGTTACAAAGCAAACAAGAAGTAACTAGTCCACGAAAAGTAAATGTGGAATTTCGGGCTGCATTTACAAAACCTGTTGTAAACAGTAATGAATTGATGCAACATGAGTTTACCTTTAATACGAAAAACCAAGAAGTAGGTTTAGCTAACACCCTGAATGAAAATGTAATGAAGGAATGGCTCACGACGAACATTGTCGATGTGTTAATGGAAAAACTCACAAACTTCTCCGAGGAAGGTAATGGCTGGGCTCTCTACAAAATTATTTCGTTAATGGTGACCGAATGAAATTAAGGCTAAACATGCTGTTGTAAATGTTAAAAACAACGATGAGGCCTGTTTTGCATGGGCTTTAATGACTGCATTATTTCCAGTTACCATACATCAAGAGCGGGTCAATTGTTACCCCTACTATAAGGAAGTGTGAAATTTTAACGGTATTAATTTTCCGATGACTATAGACAAAATTCCCAAACAACAAACAACAAATATATGCAAAATTATGATTCAAAGAAACCTAGCAAATATTTACTTTATCTTGATGCGAACAATTTATATGGTTGGGCAATGAGCCAGAGTTTGCCGTTTAAAAATTTTAAGTGGTTGACTGAAGGCAAAATCTATTTACTCGATTGTCAGTCTATTTTAAATATCGATGATGACGGCGACGAAGGTTTTATTTTCGAAATAGATCTAGATTATCCATCTTCTTTACACGATTTTCACGATTTACAATTTTGTGCTGAACACGAAGCACCGCCCGGTGCTAAGCAAAAAAAATTACTTACAACTTTTGAGCCAAAAACTAGGTATATCATACACTATCGCGCATTAAAGCAGTGTCTCAGGGAGGGGTTAGTACTTAAGAAAATTCATAGAGCAATTAGTTTCAATCAATCGCCTGTTCTAAAAGACTACATCGACTTGAACACTAACTTAAGGACGAAAGCAACAAATCCCTTTGAAAAAAATTTATACAAATTGTTAAATAACGCGATATTTGGTAAGTCGTTTGAAAATTGTAGAAAACATAAAATTATAAAACTCTGTACTAAATGGGAGGGTCGGTTTGGAGCTCATCATTATATAGCTCGACCAAATTTTCATAGTAGAACAATTTTTGATGATAATTTAGTTGCCATCGAACTAAATAAGTTGGAAATTGAATTTAAAAAGCCAATCTATTTAGGAATGTCAATTTTAGATATTTCCAAGGCGTTAATGTATGATTTTCACTATCAATTTATGAAGAAGTCATTTAATCATAAAGATGTGAAGCTGCTATATATGGATACGGATAGTTTGTTATATCAGATGATGTGCAACGATGTGTATGATATTATAAAGTTAAATAATGCCAAATTTGACACATCAGATTTTGCCAGCAATAACCCATACAACATTCCACTCCGTAACAAAAAGGTGCTAGGACTTATGAAGGATGAAAATAATGGTAGAATTATGACGGAATTTGTAGGCCTGCTGTCTAAAATGTATGCTATAAAAATTGAAGACACCGATATTGTAAAGAAGGCAAAAGGAGTAATGTACAATATTGTTAAATGTAATTTAAGTTTCAATGATTATATCGACTGTCTTTACAAGAATAATATTGTATTTACTCAGCAGAGTAGTATACGTAGTGTAAATCATAATGTATATAGTGTGCGGCAAAAGAAAGTTGCTTTGACCAATAATGATAAGATATATATTAGATAATGGTATCGATACTTTACCGTGGGGGCATTACAAAATAAAAGAAGTTCCCATGCAAGTTGATTAGTTAATATTGTACCGTATTATGTATAATGAAAAATAAATAAAACAAAGTTATTAAAATATGCGTATTTATTTATTGATACACCACTGTAACTTAAGCAATATCATTCTTATTTATCCACGAGTCATGAGACTTGTTAAGTCCGAGCTAACGCACATACAACCGATTTCCTTTACGGCGTAATACCTTTTCTACTAAATATGTATGAGGCTGAGCGGTAGCCTGCAACTCTTCTGCATAAAATTGACCAAGAATCGGTTCGCCTTCAGAGTCCTCCAGTAGATGAGTTACCGGTTTACCTGTTTTAATTTTAACAATTTTAAATATCTCCGTGGACCAGTTGGGTGTATATCCTTTAGCGAATATAGACTTGTACTTGGAAATTCTTACGTAGTCTCCAGTTCTAAGCTTTACCAGGCCCGTGATTTTAACACTTTTATAGGTCGGGATCTTCGTTGAGGCAATAACTTCCTTAGGTTTCATTTTAATAGTTCTATGTTTTCTATCATTATATTCTGCAGTGACGGTATCCAGGATATCTACCCATTTATATTTTCCTCTAAGGCTAAAGGCCTTATAGGGAGAATTTTTTAACGTAATCACTACACGTTCAGCAATTGCAGCTTTTTTCACACTATACGATGAGTAATGGTTTATGTTATGTTTTTTCATTACAGCAAAGAACGCTTTGTTATAAAATTCTTTACCCTGATCTGTTTGTAAGTTGACTGGAACTCTATTTTTACTTAGTATTGAAGCCACGCCCTAGAAACTTCTGCGCCACTTTTCGTTTTTAGTGGGCGAGTCCAAAGAAACTTTGAATAACAGTCAATTATGGCTATTATAAATTTTTATCCCTTATTGTGCCTGGAATATCGTTGAAATTCCGCCAAGTCAGCTTGTCACAAATCATAGAATCCATTTATGATCGTTTTCTTCCTAGGAAAGTTCTTTCTAGCCGGTCTGTGCAACTCTCTCACCACTTGTTCCATTTTTACCACCAATATACGGTTCGTTTGTAACTTCCACTTCCATACGTCGTTTAAGCGCATCCAAATCGTCTTTTAGGTTAATTATTTCTTCGATAGTATCCTTTCTAAATTGCACTGCATATTGTTCGGTCTCGTTGAAGCTTTCTATATGATTACGAAGATGATTTGTTATAAATGCTTTTATACCATCCACGTACAGCTTATTGACAGCTTCAGAATCTGTTTCCGGTTTAGCAATATTAAAAATTTTTCTTTTTTTAGCATTATAGTTTCCATCCTTTTCCAACATTAAACACTTACGAGATTCTAAAGAACTTATTTTTTCATCCAACTTTTCTATAAGTTCCGTTTTCACATTACTATACAACTTTTGACACAGCGTATCAACGTAAGATTTATTAACGGCATCTTTGTCAGATTCAGGATTTCCCAAGTTTTCAATATTTTAAAATTACAGTCATGCTTAATTTGAAGGTAATATTTTAGATTTAAGACATTATTATCATTTGCAGGATCGGATACCTCAACGATGCGCCTTTTACGTGAATTAAAAACACCATTATCGTCCAAAACTAAAGCACTTTTTTTATTTACAACATCAAACTCATCAACGGGATCGTTCACATTTACTAGTCTCTTATTTTTGATGTCATAATTTCCATCGGTAGTGAGGTTGAATCCAATACCTGGTTCACCTTTTTACCGCCTTTTAATGTCCATAGATGCCGTCCAAACTTATCTACGCTCATTTTTGTACTGTTCACATTATACACCTCATTAAGCTATTATACCTTCTTCCCTTCTTCGATATTAATAATTTCGTTATCGTGTCCAGTATGACTGGGCATTTTAGAGGCTTGTAAAAGCCTTAATCGGGCTACTAATTCACGAGATGTATTCCAATAAACATATTCTTTAGCCTTATTATTTTCTTGTTTTAAGCCATACCCTGTCGATTTTGGGCGAGAGTTCCCAAAAACTAACGGTTTTATTACACGTTGACACTTGCGTCCCTTTGTACCTTGGACTTGTTCGGAAGAGTTATAATGTTTTCTGTATGCACTTGTATCTGTCAGAATTTTTTTATAAATTTTCTCATCCTCATTAGTGTACCGTTTGGATTCCTTTAATACCATCAGCTCATATAAGCCATACGTACCTTTATACTTTTTACCTTTTATAACCATGTCTGGACCTTGAATGTCTATCGAAGAACCTCCAATAGCCCATTTATCCATATTAGGATCATAACGAATTCCATAAGTGTGATCTACTCGCCCTTTCACATCATTTATGAGCAATTCTACAAACTGCCGTGGGAGAGGATCGTATTGTTCAAGAAAGTCTCTACTTATGTTGGGATCGTTCAGTAATTGCGATAAATCTTCTGACGTAGCTGTGAATACATTTTCATCTTCAGATTCCGGGTGTGATTGACCAACATCTTCGGTGTCTAAGAAGGAAAGTTGTTTACGTGCCTTGGCAATGTCGCTTCTAATGTTTTCAATTTTTTCTAAAGGAGATTGTTTAGGTTCATTTTTCGCAGACGGTTCCGGTTCTGGTTTGGGCTCAAGTTTTACTTCTGCTTTCTGAGGTTGATGATGGAGGATTCAGCAAGTTTTTTTAATGGATCTACTATAGGTT
Organism: Sinelater perroti; assembly: GCA_036346155.1. Lineage (NCBI taxonomy): Eukaryota > Metazoa > Arthropoda > Insecta > Coleoptera > Elateridae > Sinelater > Sinelater perroti. The sequence goes on along the minus strand of JARFIY010000075.1, from coordinate 210,705 downwards.
TATAAGCAGTTTCCACAAACCGTTTTGTTTCACGTTCCCTTTCTCCAAAACCTTATATTTGCGTTTAATAGCAGCTCGAGCTTTAATTAGCTTTTGCTTAATTACATTTCTTTAGGATCCATCGAATGCTTCTTAAAACAATGATTCTTATAGCGGTCTTAAAGCGGTTTTGAAACGATCTTCAAACGGTTTGAAGCGGTCTGAAGCGGTTTTGAAGCGGTCTGAAGCGGTTTTGATGCAGTCTTAAAGCGGTCTGAAGCGGTTTTGATGCGGTCTGAAGCGGCCCAGAAATAAAAACACTTACGAAATGGTATTTGCTTCACCATTTAGACTAATTAGTTTAGCTTTATATAGAAATCAAAACCTTTCCGGTATCTACCATCCTCAAAATCTTTAATTATGCTTAGAAATCCATACTTGTCTTTCCAACATTCTGAACATATTGTTTTAAACAGCTCAAATGACATATCAGTGCCCACGTGATCATCATACACATGTTTCAAGTCGAGATTGTCTTGTTTAAAAAGAACAATCATGTTGGCATTATCACGAATCAGTTGCTTTGGAATAATGGAATACGTTTGACATAAATACAGAGAGTCTATTCCATTGTGACGGCCCATACTAAAATAATCTCGCATTACATCTTGCTTGTCACAAGCAATATCGCCGAATATCATTATAGAATGATTTTTAGCCTCTTTCGGCGGTATAATATTTATTTTATCAGTGAATGCGTTGTATGTAACTCCTTTTATGGGCTTTATCAAACGCTCTAAATACGAATACTTTGGTTGTTCTAGAGTCTTCGAGTACACATACACATTTTTGAAGGCAAGACCATTTGGAGATTCTTGTAAACTAATAATAGTATTCGTTTTACCACATCCCGACGGTCCATAAATAATGCCTCTAATAGAGTTGGGAAAAAGAGATCCATGTTTGCTCGACACAGTACTTTCTAAAAAACTGTGATTATCAATGTGTAAAGAATATAAATACGGTTGCTTGACGAACTTCATGATTATAAATGATCCGTAATGAAATTACACCGCATATAAATACTTTTTCATAATTTGACAGAATTAGTCAATGGCGAAACGTTATAGAGGTGAGGGTGTTGTGGACACCTTAATAAACAAACTTCCATTTGAGGCACATATACCTGGATATAAATTTTGCGGGCCAGGGACAAGACTACAAGAACGGTTAGCTAGAGGTGATCGCGGAATAAATGCGCTAGACGAAGCTTGCAAAGAACACGACATCGCTTATTCCCGAAACCGTGATTTAACATCTCGATACGAGGCAGACAGAATTTTGCAAGAAAGAGCTTGGGAACGAGCCAAATCGAAAGACGCGTGTTTGGGAGAACAAACAGCCTCTTGGGTAGTTACAACCGCTATGAAAGCTAAAAGAAAGCTTGGCATGGGCTGTTCCAACAACAACAACAACAACAGAAAAAAGTCTGAAAGAGGCATTATTCCCAAAAAGAAGAAGAAACAGCATATTAGAAGAAAGACGTTTAGAGGTGGAGTACTAAATAGTGTGATGGCAGCTATTAAGAACAATGACTCGACCAACATTAAACAACTTATAAAGCAGAGCTTGTTCACTGCTAAACGAGCTGTAAAAGTTCTGGGCGGTAAGAAGAATGTTAATGTACCCCGATTGATTCCACTGCCCAAACAGGGAGGTATTATTCCTTTTTTAGTGCCTTTATTTGCTGGTTTATCAGGTGTTGGTGCCTTTCCTGGTCGAGCTAGTGGAATTGCTAAAGCTGTCAACGATGCCAGGTCGGCTAAAAAACAATTAACCTAATCTGAGAGACATAACAAGACCATGGAAGCAATAGCTCTAGGCAAAAAAGGAAGTAGTTTGTATTTGAAACCGTTCAGAAAAGGAATGGCTCTCTATTTGAAACCATACTCAAAAAACTTGTAAACTTGCCTCGGAGACCTCTGACAGATAATGATCTTAGAAAATATGCAAAGCACGTTCCATATTTTAGAGGTGTATTTATGCGTGATAATTTACCTGCTAAGCCTCGATTCAACGAAAGTGCAATTATAAACTTGGATGATAACACAGGACCAGGTACCCATTGGGTTGCATACAAAAAACGTGGGAAACGAGTCTCATATTATGACAGCTTCGGAAACCTAAGACCCTTCATTGAATTGATACGCTATTTCCAAGGATGTAATATTAAATATAACCATGAAAGGCAACAAAACTATAATACTACTATATGTGGCCACCTATGCTTAAAATTTCTATAAAACAGTAGTAAAATATAAAGATCTTGCTTAATGTGGCTCTCCAGTAGTCATGTCTCAAACGTTTACCTTGACAGGTGCAAGTAACGTGCTAAGTGTCAATTATTTTCCACCCATCGAATTAAAGTCAAACTACCGTTACGGATTGGGACTTGTTGGATTTTATGGGTGTAACTCTATTAGAAACATTTATCCGAGCAATAATAAATTCTATTACGCCGATAATGTGCTCACGATTCCTTCGGGTGCATATGAGATTAATGAAATTAATAATTACCTACAATCGAACATAAATCCGGCAAATACAAAAGTAATTAAGTTAAAGCCGAACAACAACACCCTAAAAGTTGAAATTAATTGTCATTATGACATTGACTTTACAAAACCCGATTCTATAAGTCGCATACTTGGCTTTTCACCAAGATTATTGGCTGCTAGTGTAAAACACGAATCCGACTTAGACGTCCAAATCATAAAAGCCATTAATATTCACGTGGAAACTAATATTACTGGTGGCGCGTATCGCAACAGTTCTTTGTCCCACGTCATATATGAGTTTGATATTTCCGTAGAGCCCGGGTACATACTGGTCAAGGAACCTTCGAATATAATTTATTTGCCAGTACTGGTGCATCAAATAGACAACACTACCGTAGGACTTGTCGATCAGCGCGGAGATTTGATTGACTTTGGAAACGAGCAGATTACTATCAGACTTGAATTGAAGCAGTATGGGGCTAAAGATTTTTTTTAATCAAAAGAGCCGCATTCTTGAATCAACGACCAGTGAGCATTTGTTAGCCGACAAGTACGCGTTGACGCCAGAAGACGTGGCTTTTTTGCAATCTGTTGGTTATACAGTGTTGAGCAGACATGGAAGAAGCGTTAAAAAACGTTTTCAATACAGTCAGCTTTGAAGACATGATTGTGGAATGCGATCGTCGTTCTTATCATCCATACACTACCAATGCATACGATAATTCGGATGAAATTAATTTGGTTATACAGAAGGGCGACCTGATAACTGCAACTTATAACAGTGTTCTATACATTGAAGGTACTCTTACACCGAAAGAAGAAAATAAACCTTACGAACTCACAAACAACTCGCCCCTGTTTTTGTTTAATGAAATTCGATTTATATTAGGAGATCAAACAATAGAAACACTGCTTCTACCCGGCATTACAAGCTCGATAAAGGGTTACGTTTCGTACGAAGAAAAACAAACAAAATGTTTGAAGCAAGCAGGTTGGAGTCCATTGATCGAGAATTTGCAAATAGTTGATCCCAGAAACCGCTTCTTTTGCGCATCTATTCCTTTAAGTTATGTTCTCGGTTTTGCAGAGGGGTACCGGAAGCCTTTCATCAATATGAGACAAGAACTAATTCTTGTTCGTGCAAAATCGGACGCAGACTGTTATAAAGGTGAAACAGAAGTGAAGATATCTGTTACTAAAATTCTGTGGAAGGTGCCGTACATAATAACCAATAATGCTGCAAAATTGAATTTGTACGCAAAAATCAATAAAAATATCCCTATACCAATAGCTTTCCATGCAAGAGATCTTTATATGTACCCTACACTACCTGCGTCGAGATCATTGGTGTGGGCTGTAAAAAGCAGCACTGGTTTTCAGAGACCTCAATGGTTATTAGTAGCTTTCCAAACGGATAAGCGTAATAACAAATCTGCAGTAGCATCCGACTTTGGGCACGTGGATTTGATTACTTTGAAGGCAAACATTAACAACAGGAGATACCCATACGAGCAGCAAAATTTGGATTTTGAAAATAACCGATGTGTACGAGGAATACCTTAATTTTAGGTCTCAGTATTGCTATGATAAATTTGCGTGTTCCTTGTTTGATAACAGACAATTTAAAGATAAGCAAATTTTTGTTATTAATTGCACGAAACAGAACGAAAGTGTGCACAACGTAGTGGTAGACTTAAAGTTAGAAGTGGAAGCTTCAAAATTTTTTGTAGCAAACACAACCGCTTACTGCGTCATACTTCATGATGTTCTTTTTGAATACGAGCCATTCTCAAGTTTGGTGCGCAAATCATAAGTTAAAATACACAAACTATAAATATATTATTCGATTTATGTATTTCAAGTCATAAATAAAGATTAGTGTTTTACTAGATACTATTTTTTTTAACTCCACCACTTCTGTGAATAGATAAAACGTAGGGCTGGCCCAAACAGAATTTCAGTGCGTGTTAAAAACCGTCTTTAATTACCAATGCGGTTACTTTTATCGCTTGTTTGTAAGTGCATTGAAGTGTGGTCAACCTGAAAAATATTTGTTGTGCTCGAAAATGGAACTGCGGTTATTGATACAATTTTATTTTTTATTTGTGCGATGTACACGTGTGGTTTTTTAATCGCCACCTTGAAACTTGTTTGCTCGAAGAATAGCATATTGCGATGCCACTAATAAAAAAATCTGTTGATTCAGTTTAAACTATTTCTTTATTGAGAAAAACATATCTGATGCGGTGATATTACCAATAATTACAATGAGTAAGTTGATTATTATTTCTTAATGAAACGAAGAGTAATTGTTATTACCCTTGTTTTTTGTGTTTTTTTTTTAGACTTTAACAAAAAATTAGTTGCAGCATCGACACATTTTTTAAGCGATACGATTATGGCAAATTTTTTAAGGTGTTCTGCTTGCAAAATTCATTTAGAGCCCCCCATATATGAATGTTCCTCTAAGCACGGGGTATGTAAGCAGTGCGTTCTTTTCGACAACGCTTGCTCTATTTGCAATGCTACCATTACCCCTACTCGTTCATCGACACTGAAATCGTTGGCACTTCAAGTAAAGCGCCCTTGTTGGTTTAAGTATGGCGATTGTACTTATGTAGGCCCTGCAAGAGACTTACAGGAACACAAATTTGAATGCATAGGTAACCTAAGTAAAAGTTGCTCGTTCTTCGATAGCGAACTGGAGTGCCGTTGGATTAGGACGACTAATGATGAATTGCAGCACTGCAAAGAGGCTCATAATTTACATATTTATACAACAAGTGAAGTCTGGTTTGAACTACTTAATGAAAAGGAGAAGTAAAATCACTTTAAATTTAAATGTTTGATTATTAAAGACAAGAAAATCAAATTAATTCCAAGTTGCGTTTCTACATACGAAGCTACGCTTACATTGAAAACTACGAAATACTTTGCAATTAAGAATGTATAAATCACTCTTTACAATTTACCCAACTATATAATATAAATAAATAATAAAAACTTAAACCAACGAGCATATTATGTTCTCCGAAACCAATCGATACTTAACTGGAAAAAACACGCGCCTGTTTCATCAATCGGTCGAGTTGCTATGCTGGCCTCAGATCGGAAGTGGCCGCCGCTTTTGTTATTTAAGTTAATCGGCGCTGCTAAAACATGTAATGAGCGGCAGTTTTACCCAAATAAAGATTTTATAATTTTACTGTTTTTTTAGTTCTACGTTAGAGCGTAGGCTAACGGTTAACAAAGTTGTTTCAGGAACAAGGGGGTAGCAGTTGGATTCTCGCCGCTAACTTTTTTTACACTAAAATGCCCCCATGCTCACGGTAACTAGGCCCCGAAAACTAGGCCCATGACGAGCCCCCATAGCACGCCCCCGGGGTGCCCCGGTGACAAAACCATCCACGGGAAAAACTATACATGCGCACCTGGCGGCGAGGGGTGAAAGCTATTTGACGACATCTAGAGGCGAACGGAAGAACCGACGAGGCGCACACCGACATCTGGGGGGCGGGGAGTTAAAGTACTTAGACAAGGCACAAACCGCAGCGATCTCTAGCGGAGGGGAGCTAAAGTACTTAGCCGAGTTGCAAACCTCATCGCCCTCTAGTGGCGGTGAGAGGGGACTACTTAGCCCAGTTGCAAATCAAAAAGTGTTGAGACGTTTGTTTCAGAACCGGCCTATAACAACTACTAAAAACACGGTACCCTTCATAATGTAAAACGCACTGATTGGGCAACCAATCTATATCGTCTCACATTTCAGGTATTTTTTAAAGTAACAATACGCAATAATGTTCTAAATTACATTTGTTAACCACTTTCGGATGTTTAAAATTTTTTCTTAGAGCCCATAAAGGCACTTTCATATTACCCCGGTCCACTTTTCTTTAAGTCAAAATATGGTATCCCCACACTTGTTTAACGTGCACTTCTATCGTTTTTGGAACATTCAAACGAGGCAGCTCACTTTCGGCATATGACCAACACACCGATCGTTTTGAAAGGTAAAACAATGAGTCTGGTTGTTGCATTTCTTTTTTTTATCCAGGATTACACCTTTACCAATTCCACACAGGCTGCTTTATTTTCTTTGCCAATGTCAGCCTCACCAGTAAAACGAGACCCAGAGAAGATATGATCAACGAATTCACTTTTTCATCGGTAATAACATCGGATAAACTTTGGGGTAGAAATATGGAATATTCAGCAGTTTCTACAACAACTTTTCTTCGGTATTTTGTAGTTACAAAAAAAATTGAAGTCCACGATTTTTGTCAGAATTACCCAAATAATGAGATAAGGAAAGTCGTGTGATGTTCACATTAGACTTTTTTTACTTAACACCGGGCGGCATACGAAAGATCGTTAGAGCTAGTTTGCTTTAAATTTATAAGGCGAATGTTATAATCAATTAGTCTAATGTGTTTTCAATCTTTAACTCGTTCAGTGTTTCTTTTTATGTTTTATAGATTTCAATAAATCATTCTCAAGACAGAATTGAACGATTTTAAGAACTCTTGAGTCATCTTAAAATTTAATGGTCACGCACACGTATTAGCAATATAAATAAAATATAGACGAATTTTTACTTCAGTTAAGTAGCGCTACTCGTCAAACTTTTTCGACTAAACCACAATACGTACTGTAATAAAAACACGCATTACATTTTTAAATATTTATTTAAAATTACTTGGACAAAGGACAACTATTTTCATTATTTTAACAATTCGTTCTAAAAATATATCAAACGCCTCATCCCAAATTGTATCAGTATGTGGTTCATCAGGAACCACCGCAGCATGATGATCCTAAATCCTATCGAGATGGTTTTGCATAATTTGCTGTTCGGCTATGATGTTTTGATGAGCACTGGGATTATCATTGTTAATAGGAGTTGCGTATCGATAATGCGATGATAAGACATCATCCCTAATGCTTGCTGACATGGTACCGATGAAATAATACCTTCGCTATTAAAGAATTGACTACTTAAATCATAAACTGTAGTTAAAGATTTAAATATGCATTCATTACACCAATTAGTAGTTTTTTAACACTTCAAGAACTACCCTTTTATCGTCACAAATTTTCATGTGATTTATTATGTGCATATGAAGGAAGCTACCTAATTAACCATTGTCTGTGACACAAGAATGGCATATGTTTAAACAATTTCTAGAATTAAAACCACGATACCCTTCATAATGTAAAACACATTGATTGGGCAATCAATCTAAAGGGTATTTTTTTAAGCCCGATAGAACTTAAAATTGTAAAAAATTAAATTTTAATCAAAAAACTTTTTTATTCGAAAGATTGATACATAGAATTAACAGTTGAAAATGATTTCGGGCATATGGCCACCACGGCTGTTCTTGACGAAGCGCATTCTGGACCACTTTTTCGAGCATTGCTGGCCGTATGTCACGAATAACACGAACAATGTTGGTCTCCAAGACGTCAATTGTTGCTGGTTTATCAGCATAAACCAGTGACTTCAGGTGGCCCCACAGGAAATAATCGATAGGTGTCAAATCGCACGACCTTGGAGGCCAATTGACAGGTCCATTTCTCGAAATCAACTTATCGCCAAATTTTGATTTCAATCAAGTCGATGGTTGCGGTCGCCGTATGGCACGCAGCGCCATCCTGTTGAAACCACATCTCGCCCGCATCAATGTCATCCATACTTTCAAACAAACAATCATTGATCATGGTGCGGTAACGATCTCCATTGACCGTAACGCGAGCTCTGGCTTCATTTTTGAAGAAATAAGGTTCTGATGATGCCACCAGCGTATGAACCGCACCAAACGGTGCATTTTTCTGGATGTAATGGAGTCTGCAGGGTCTGTTGTGGGTTGATTTCACTCAATATGTGGCAATTTTGTTTATTAACAAACCCGTTAAGCCAAAAATGAGCCTCATCGCTTAACAAAATTTTGCGATAAAACATCGGGTCAGTTTCCAACGGCTCTAGAGCCCAATCGGCGAAAGAACGACGCATATGATGGTCTCGTGGCTTTAATTCCTGCACCAGCTGGATCTTATACGGGTGTAGGCCAAGATCTTTGAGCAAAATTTTCCACGTAGTGGGCGGACAGAGCCCCAATTCCTGCGACCGACGACGAATCGATAAATTTGGATCTTCTTCCACACTTTCGTTTACAGCGGCGATAGTCAGTACGCACATTCCTTCGACGTGTTGGTGTTATTGCATCATTTAGAGAGTATGTGGTATGAAATCTATCCACAGTTCGACGGATGGCTTGCTCAGATGGACGATTATGGGCGCCATAAAAGTCACGAAGTCGTCTACAAGTTGCGCGAATCGATGACTGATTTTCAAAGTAAAACTGGATAATTTGGTGGCGTTGTTCAAGCGTCAATCTATTCATGATGATTTGCCAGAGTATACTGATCATAAATGTCAAAAAGTGAGCGCAGTATCACAGTTCGTTTGACAGTTAACCCTTTCGTAAGTTCTATCAGGCTTAAAAAAACACATTTTATATCGCTACACATTTCAGGTATTTTATAAAGTAACAATGCTCAATAATGTTCTAATTTACATTTTTAACCACTTCCGCATGTTTAAAATTTTTTCTTAGAGTTTTTTCAACCCATAAAGGCACTTTCATATTACCCCGGTCCACTTTGTTTTTAAGTTCAAAAATATGGTATCCCCACACTTGTCTAACGTACTCTTCTAACGTTTTTGGAAGATTCAAATAAGGAAACTCATTATTTTTAAAGTCCGGGATTACACGTTTACCAATTCAACAAAAGCTGCTTTATTTTCTTTGCCAATGTCAGCCTCGCCAGTAAAAACGAGAACCAGAGAAGATACGATCGCCTTCAACGAATTCACTTTTTCATCGGTAATAACATCGGATAACCTTTGGGGTCGAAATATGGAATATTCTGCAGTTTCTACAATAACTTTTCTTCCGAATCTTGTGGTTACAACTTTTATATTCACCACCTTGTATTTCTCAGCTATCTTCATATCTTTCACTTTTAACACCGGTTCATTTTGCACTTTACCAACAGAATTCAACTATTCCAAGAATTCCATATCTTTCGAACAATTTCAACCAGAGTAACCGCTATTTAAGACTTGTTGCTAACGAATGTGAAGCTTTACAAAATCGAAGCATTATATAGATGCCTGCTAATAATCATAAAAATATGTGTTTTTAATTAGCAATGCGGTTACTTTTATCACTTGTTTATAAGGTGCATTGAAGTGTCGTCAACTTGAAAATATTTTTTGCGGTCGAAAATGGAACTGCAGTTATTGTTGCAATTTTATTTTTTATTTGTGAGATGTGCAAGTGCGGTTTTTTAATCGACAGATTAAAACTTGTTTGCTCGAAGAGTAGCATAGTACGATACCGCTATATAAGAGCAATAAAAAAATCTGTTCAGTTTAAACTATTTCTTTATCAAGAAATGCAGATCCGGCGCGGTGATACTACCAATACAATGAGTAAGTTGATTATTATTTTTTAATGAAACGAAGAGTAATTGTTAATACCCTTGTTTTTTAGACTTTCACGAAGAATTAATCGCAGCATCGACATACTTTTTAAACGATTCGCTTATAATTCGAGGAGGGTGTCAAGTGAAGGAGTATTTTGAGCCAGCAGTACAAATAATACATATCAACAAAAAGTGTGAATTTGGTTACCTCAACAAAAGTTGTGAAAGTCGTATTCTGCTATACACAACAATGAAAAAGTTTAACAACAATTAAAGTAGAACATCTCTGTAGGGTTTTTAAAAACAACCGTGAGAACAACGAAAAACATATGGTGAGCCCGGACACTTCTATTTCATTTGAAAATAACAATGAAATTAAAAAGATAACAATTAATGAATGCTTTACAATTACCATTCTTGACTTTCAGGGAATATTTCGTATAAAGGAAGTAATAGATGCAAAATTAGAAGATATCAACGATAACGTTTATCAATGGATCTATGAAAGCTTTTCACAGCACGTTGCCGAAACCCTGGAAGATAATGAAAATACTAGCGATGCCGTTATTGACAAGACGGAAGTTCATGTCTCGAAATATGCGTCTACACGCAGAGTTAGGATACTACTGCAAACACACACACAATAATGTTTTTCTGGTGGAAGTAGTCACATTTTCCCCGGATAAATTTATTACAGATGTAAAATTAAGAATATGTAATGAATGTAGTTATTACCCTATAAAAGTTGCATAGTTTTTAAATTAATAATAAATATTTTTTAATATAATTGCCTTATTAATTTTCTTTTATTACCCATATCGCTCTATATTTTGTTACTACGTTACAGCATACCTCTACTCTCTCTCTCTCTCACTCGATTCCCGCTATCAGCTCTAGGTAGTCCAGAATCTGGCTCTCAGAACCAGTTTTTGCCTTTTGCGATTCGTACAAGAATACTGTCCTACACGATGCTAATATATCAACTATTCATGAATGTATTATGTATGTATTATGTATATATTATGTTATCCAGCGTTGAAACCTAAGGAAACCCCATTATCCGTAACCTCTACAACTATGAGTCAGACAGAACCGCTTACCACAAGCGCCCAAAGATTCTAATTCACCCATAACTTTGTACAATGTTGAAAAATTAATAGAGCATTGGGTAAGCAGATTATTACTGCTATTATTCTTAAGTGAATATTTAGTAGTTGTTAGGGTTGTTATTGTTTAAACTCCTACAAACAATGAATAAGAATGTCTAAATACTTTTTAAGTAAAACGCTCCTAGTATAAATAGTATCAAATAAAAATTATTTCCAGGCAGTAATACAAATAGTAATACGAACGAATATAAATATTGTACTCGATTGAATATTAATTAATAGAAACGCTTACGATAACAAATGATAAAACTTTAATACGTGAAATTGGACAATATAAACGATCATTTATATTATTGGATTTATAAAAATTTTATACAATATGTTCCCGAAACTCCATAAGATAATAAGTATAATGAAGGCGATACTAGTAAGAGGAATGTTTCGTCTCGAAGTATATGTTAATTTGCGGAGTTGTCCTTCAGCAAATATCTGTACACTAACATTTTCCTAATGAAAATTATTACATTTCTGAAGGACATCAAAATGAGACTAGAATGTATTAGAGCAGTTTTTAATCACAAAAAAAATTATAATATTATATAATTGTTTTGCATATGTTATTTAGGATGTATCTAGTATACTTTTAGCTAAATAAAAATTGATCTTCATACTTATTTGTTTTATTTTCTTACTACAATAACGCGTCAGTTTAAGAGATTAACAAATTGCTTCATGGACAAAGAAATTGTGGTTTGATTCACGTTAGCTTCTCGTTGAGTAGCAATGTGATTATTTATAAGTATAAACTACATTGGCTTGGTAAAAGATTAATAACATTTTATACAGGTAATACAATAATGCAACACACATTATTAATGATCTATACTAAATCTCCTCTTATACCCTTTGTTATTAAACATCGCAATTTTTAACAAGCAAAACGTTTTCTTTTTAAACATTTTAACACCCAATCCAAGAAGGCACAAAATATATCAAATATCAATTTTTGTATTATACAGACATTCCTTATTTCAATTCCACCAATCACACAACATTACAACTTGTTAGAACACAAACCAACATGACGAATTACAGCGTGCGTGTCTACCAGGATCTCGTATGTGTGTGCAAAGACGCTCCATCTAATAAGCGCATGCATGTACTAACATTACGAACGTACTATTCCTCAGCAGGAATGTGCATCGAACTCATGTCCGTTTAGTCAAATATTATTTATACTACCAAGGTTCAATCAAATATCAATTTTGCATATGATATTTAATAATGGACAGTTTCCGTGCCCTAACTGAAGTGTAGGCATTTTAAAAATTTCGAAGCCCAAATGAGATTCGAGTTTACATCAGTTTTTAATATTACATGCATGCAAAAAACGAGCATTCGACCAGTAGAATAGGCTTTAGTCTAAATGATAAGGGCACATAATTTCCGCTTTCAGGGCGTTATTATTTGCTTTAACTTTAAATATTTTTATATCTGGTGAATTTATTTTCGATTGTAGGTACTTATTAAATTTATCAATCCCATAAACATCTGCACAATGAAATTTATTATAACACGGATAACTGTTTATAATAAAGTTACCTATATATGTATAAAAATCAATAATAACAAAATGTAATTTGCAGCTGTAGTTTGATAATTCAATAGATAAGAAATAACTAACATTTAAAACCTTATTTTCATGTGTTAAGATAAATATATGAGGCATAACAAATTAAATAAAAATATTCCCATATACTCGTTATACTTTTTGTCTCCTTTTGTTCCTGATAATCTCTTTTTATTATCTTATTTTATAAATTGCAACGTTTTTGCTCTCAACAATGGTGAATAATATGCTTATCTATGTACACTAACATAAAGAATTACTAATTTAAGATTACGCTCTAAATCTCAATTTATCTATAACACAATTAATGTCGTGCTAGCACAGTTCATCCTCTTTCTCTAGTTGGCTTCCCCTGAGTGCTTCACGGCGTGATTTTTATACCTCCAGCACCAGTTATAGATATTTCTAGTAGCATCGAAATTGTCTAGTATCTAGTAGAAACTGAAAAGTTTCTGCATTATTTTAGTCCATGCACATGTATAAAATGGCGAGAGCCCGGCGACCGCCGTTTATATTGAGGCACTATATTCGCCGCTCGGCGGCGACCTCGGTATTAGCTGCGAACGTTACAAAACGACCCAATGGCGGTGTCCAAAATTTATTGCAACACACGCCCACACATGCACACATTTGTCCGAGAAGGCAACATTTTTCTATAAAACTATCACAAAACAAGACGATTTCAAAGCTAGTGCTGGATGGCTGCACAACTTTTAAAAAATCTGGTGTGAACATCACACGACTTTCCTTATCCTATTATATTATATATATATATATATATATATATATATATATATATATATATATATATATCGGCCCTGCGCTGCTGTTGTCCCAGAACTTGTTATTTTAAAAAGGACGAGGCGCGAGTCCACCACTGAAAGCTGGAAAGCTGATTAAAATAAACAGTACAAGACAATAATTGACCTGTACTTACAATTTTGCTACGTCACTGAAGGTAACCTGTAGGTAGATACTTATTGACCCCAATAGAGGATAGATCTACTCAGGAGACCTGTCCACGCGAGCCTCGACTCTCCATCTCCTACCACCGGGAAAAGTCGTGCCCAACCTTAGTCCTACCACAATCTACATACTTATCCTCCATGCACTATCCATGCCAACCCGCCCGGCAAGCGTGGCGTTTAATTTAAATTTCTTGAATTGCAAAACTGCAAAATTAAGGGAGGCCTACGTCCTGCAATGGACTTCAGTGTGTGTGATGATGACTGAAGGTAATCCAGTGGGCTCGGTCGCACAGCCTGCGTGCTCCTCCTAGCGGCCAAGCGCTCCCGCCCGTCCTCCCGCAGTCGGCCCGGTAGCTTTTCGAGCGCCTGTGATTGGTCCGTTTAATTAATTTTTAATCGGCTATAACTTATTTATTTGACCTCGGATCAAAAATTTCATTTTAATTTTTGTTCGTCTCGGTTTGTCTATCCGGTAATATAAATTGCCCGAAATATTTTATGAACACCCGGTATATTAAAATCCTGTATTTCAATGTTTTTCGAGTTCTTATTTTACCAACTTTTATTTTAAATTCATGTTTATCTCATGATAATAAATCATTTTATTCTCATAAATTTTTGTATCTGCAACGTTTAGATTCGCGACCGCTTTGACCTATTTTGGGACCTTAGGACCAAACGGCTGCTGATTTTACCAAAAGCTTGCACTGCGTCCTACCTACAAGTAACTTGTATACCAAATTTCAAGTCTCTAGCTCTTACGGTTCTCGAGATATCCTGTTTACTGACAGACAGATAGACACACACACACAAACACACACACACACGAACCAATGGCTAAAACCAACTTTTTTGGTGTCCTGGAGCTATATTTCGTCCAGAAATGTGAAAAACTGGGTAGGTCAAATTTACGCCGATTACATTACTTTCCTTATTATAGGATACGGAAAGTAATAAAATAGGTTTTGTATTCGCCAAATGATCGTTTATGGAGAATCCCTCTCAAGTGATTTTAATGCAACAACGCTGTTTATAGAAAAGTTGAGACAAATAATTCAAGAAAGAAATTTAACTCCGGATCAAGTTTATAACGCAGATTAGAGCGGTCTGTTGTGAAAAGTTTTGTCAAATAAGACATTAGTCGACTCGAATTAACAATCAATAGCTGGTAAGCTAGTAAGCTCAGCTCCTTAAGGAAAGAATAACGTTTATACCTTGTTGTAACGCTACTGTTAGCTACAAACTCAAATTGTTGGTACTGGGTAAGAGTACGAAGGCGCAAGTTTTTGAAACTCCCTACATCCCAGTTATGTACAAAAGGCAATAGAAGACATGGGTAACCAGGAAAATATTTATTGAGTCGTTTCATAAACAATTAGTGCTTTCGATGCGGCAAAAAATGAGAGAGCTAAATCAGGGTCCAAAAGTTCTTTTATCTACTCTATAAAATTTCAAAAATGTAACTATATAACTAGCACAGCAACTCCTACTAGAGTTATAAACCGATTTCGAACCAGTTTGTTGCCAACCCTTGCATAAAGGTTTTATTTTTTCGATTTAGGTCACAGTTTACCTGTTATATATCAAAACATAAATTATCATGAAGTAATTAGATAGTTTGCGTTACCTCCCGGTGTTTCATGTACTATGTGGCCAATTCTTGTCGTTAGTAGGCGCAGCGGCACAACTTTGATTTATAAAAAAACAAATGTAGCCAAAGGAATGTCATCATGCTTAGATATGTCTGATAAAATGATTATTGGCTATTTTTTTTAATTATTGACGAAACTCTGAACCAAATATTTAGTTTGAGTTGCCCTTTTTACTAGTTATTAAATAATGCACCACGGCACCCTACCGAATTAACTAGTGATGCCAATAAAATATCAGTTCTCCTCCTATCTCCTAACTGCAGGCTACTGCTGCAACCTACGGATAAGTATGTCTTACAGTCAATAAAACTTTTTTATCGCAAAAATGTACTTAGAGAAGTCGTAGATTCTGATGATGTTATATCTCAAACAGTAAAAAAGATATACTCTGAAAGATGTATTGACGCTGGATAAAACATAGCAACATTTGTCCGGAGAAAAGTGTAACCTCCTTAAGATACCCAAAAAGAAGACATTTCTTTAATCAACTTCGTAGGAAAAATCGGAAGATGGGATTGCAGAACTGAAAGATAATTTACAGGATATTATTGATATGACTAGACAGCTTAATGACGAAGGCTTAAACCTTACAGATAACAAAATTAAAGAATGGGCCGTTGGACAGGGTAAAACACATGGTATAGTTTTAACTGATGACGATGATTTACCACACCCAAACATCTGAGTGGTGCAGCAGATGGAGGCACCACCATCATCATTCTAGAAACAATAACACACCATGAACTACTAAAATTTGAACAACATTTCTTACGATCCACAGTGATAGAAGTAAATAAACTGCCAATTACAATAGCGGCAACCTATTGCCCTCCTTGGCACAAAATAATCCAGCCATTTTTGACTCATTAGGGACGGAATGGCGGGAGACTTTAACGCGAAATACAACTAATTGGGTAGTAGACTAATTACCACAAAAGGCAGAGAACTCGATAAACTCATAACTGACAACAAGTATACATATTTGTTAACAGGTACCCCAACGTACTGACCAACAGGCCCAGACAAAATTCTGGATTTGTTAAATTTCTTCGCTGCTAAAGGAATTTCATCTAACTACGTAAACATTACATTAAATTATAATATACATCTTACCACACAACCATCTTACTTACAGTAATTAGAAAAAAAACCACACCAATGCTATGCAACAGACAAACATCTTGATCTTGATATGAGTCTAAAAACGACCGAAGAACTAGAGAGTGGAGTTAGTAAATAGATAACTACTACACAAGAGACACCAAAAACCTAACTCACAAAACTTCCCTTGATAAGCAATGGAACTGCTTAAGGAAAAAAGAAAAGCTAGGGCCATCTTGCAACGAACCCACAATAGAAACGACAAAACAAGATACAATCAAATTGTTAAACAAAAACTGAACGAGGCAAAAAATAACACATTCCGAGAACGACTACAGTATATGGAAAGCCACGAAGGGTTTCAAGAGGCCCTAGAGGCATATACCACTACGTAACACAGACGGTACATGGGTCAGATCTGAACAAGAAAAATATATCTGGTTGAAGTATTTAGACCCAACTCAGAAACAATAGATATAGAAGTACATACCGTCTTCAAAGCCCCGTTACAGCTTTCACCCCCAAATATGGTATCTTACAATTCAGTGAATTACATCAGGAGGTAAAATTACTTATTTTAAGCTGCTTAAATAAAGACACACCTCTAGACGATTGAATTCTAAAACACTATTTTGGATTCAGACTGAACCATTCCGCTATTTAATAGTGCCACCGTATGTCTAACGTAATACAGAAATCTTTTGAAAGTAAGCCGTGCTGCACGGCGGTATTTTTAAATGTCCGAAAAGCGTTCGATAAACTGTGGCATAAAGGATTACTGACAAAAACAAGCAAAAATATGCTTTAACGAAATTTTATTGAAACTAACAACAGTGAATTCTATTCAAATGACAGCGAATAGCGGCAAAAATTTAGCGGCCGGAACCAAAAATTTGCGACCACTTCCGGTCAAACCGGTCTCGAGATTTTCCGATTAGGCTGATTGTTGGCGTCTAGATTTGACTTATGGTCCTTAGATGAATAATAAAAACGTTATGTCTTTATCTATCACAGATCAAAAATTTATAAGACGTGACAGACGACGGACATGGCAAAAGTAAAGCTGGTCTCCAGCTTGAAAGCTGTGTCCGCTAATAAAATAATAATTTCTGTCCCAATATTATCTTCTCATTCAATCCTACTTCTCTATCCACCAGTTCCTACTAAAATTCGGAGCCAAAACCTCGATGCTACAGACAATTACTACAGGGGTTCCCCAAGGCAGTGTTTTAGGCCCAGTCCTATACTTACTGATGCAGCAACTACACCGTATACGGAAATAATATTACCGTCCTCGTGTACAACGAAGATCCTTTAGTCTCTATAAGATTACTACAAGAACACACATATTTATTAGAATAATGACTAGAGAAATGAAGATTTAAAATAAATAAAACTAAATCAGTGTATATAGCTTTTACAATGCAAAGAAAAATATGCCCTTCTGTTACCATAAACAACATTATTGTACCCCAATCTGAAGAAGTGCAGTATCTAGGATAACACTGGAACAAAAGGTTAATTTGGAAATAACATATAAAAAAGAAGCGCAAGGCAATGGATCTGAAAATTAAAAAATATATACTGGCTAGGTCGGAAATCACCCCTAGTAACAACCGAGCTTATAAATGGTCCATCGTACGTGGCAAACCTCACTCTACATAACGACTCCAACACACCATACATTAATGATGAAATTACAGAATGGAAAACCATACACTATGAAAGAATTACGTACCATCCACTCGACATCGTCGAAACTCTAACGTTACAACCGAACTTTCGGCGATTACAGCAGAAATAGCTTTGGGGATCTACAAACTAGTGAATTATTTAGTATAAGTCCAACATCCTCAATGGAAACCACGACGAAGGGTGCCAACCTCATCAAGCTAACCAACTTTTTCAACAAATTAGCTCATATAATCCTTTGTAACTCTGATTACTAATGTACTATGTTTCAATAACAAAAAGTTAGTAACACTGATTTTTCTTATCAGAGTTGGTCTGGAAAATATCGAAAATAATTCAATACAAACAGAAGTATTGCAGATAATCGTTTATTTCTTCAAAACTCTTCAAAATAAAACTTCAACTCCTATGCTATCAACTGAACACTTAAACGCCGATAAGAGTACAAAAATTGTTTCACTTTCGCCAAATTTTTATCTCTGCGGCTCGTTGATGGACGTCCTTAGCGTTTTTCGTCTTCCATTGCTCCCCTTCCCTCATTTTGTGCCATTCAAAAATTCTCGTTTTGACTTGGCTTCCTTCTCGTAGGCTTCCCTTATCAGGTTCAAACTTTCGATGCCGGATTTTTTTGAGTTTGACACAGAATTTCACCATATACATTCCACGCTCTGGAAGGCCAATTGTCAAAAATGTGGATAAAATCATGGAAATGGCCGAGTCCGACCGTCATATAAGCACTGTTTCTATTGCCCAGGAGCTAAACATTGCACAAAAAACCGTTTGGAAACATTTGGAAAAGGCTGGATACAAAAAGAAGCTGGATGTATAAGTACCACACGACTTAACGCAAAAAAATCTCATGGACCGAATCTCCATCTGTGAATCGCTGCTGAATCGCAACAAAGTCGACTCATTTCTGAAGCTGATGGTGACTGGCAATGAAAAATGGATCACCTACGACAACATCAAGCGAAAATGGTTGTGGTCGAAGCGCAGTGAGCCGGCGCAAATGGTGGACAAGCCAGGATTGACGGACAGAAAGGTTTTGCTGTGCGTTTGGTAGGATTGACAAGGAATCATATACTATGAGCTGCTCTCCTACGGCGAAACACTTAATTCGAACCTGTACTGTAAAAAATTGGACCGTTTGAAGGAAGGAATCGCGCAGAAGCGGCCAACTTTGGACACTAGGAGGAATTGTGTTTCACATTGATAGCCACTCGCCAGAAGCTCCGGGGGCTTGGCTGGTAGGTTCTTATGCATCCACCTTACAGTCCAGACCTGGCACCAAGTAATTACCACCTGTTCCTGTTCATGGCGAACTAATTTGCTGGTGAAAAATTCGCCTCAAAAGAGGCTTGAGAACATCGACTGTCCCAGTTTGTTGCCAATAGAGACAAGGGCTTCTATGAGAGAGGCGTTACTTTCAAAATGGCAACAAGTTATCGAACAAAACGGCGCATATTTGACCTAAATCCGATCATTCTAAGTATGTTAAATAAAACCTCCAATTTCATGCAAAAATAATGGATTTCTTTTTACTGGACCTATTATTATGGAGAATCTGCAAGAGGAAGTGGCTTCGATCTAGTAAAGTGTACCTTTATTTATTTTGAGGATAATTATGACAAAATGGTGCTACCTTAAAGGATTTCTGTAATTTTAAACGGTTCTGTGAGTCTAATATCCTTTTTACTTTGTTATTGAAGAGGTGTGTAAATTAATCGTCATAATGAAAAGTGTAAGAGCTGGTATGTTTATCAAAACATACTTTTGCTTGTAGTTTCCTTTCAGTCGAGTTCTACCATCGTATATAAGAAATCTACTTGATTTTTCATTATTAAAGTAGAGTCATTATAAAACTGGTGTTGATACTCGTAGTTGTGAGTGTAAAAGATATAAACAATAATTAAGATTTTTTATCCAAATCAAGTGTTTCAATAAACTCAAAGAATTATTGATATCAGAACAAAAATAGCCGAGAAAAGAAGAGCCAGAAAAATCTGTCAGCAAACAGAATGATAAAAATAGATTAAATGGGTTAATAGAAAACTGAGCAACAATGATTATACTTTGTAGAGAGCAATGAAAGAGCTAAAAAGCCCCAAATAACCTAGCCCCAATTATAAAAGTCAATGGCACTTGGCTAAGAATAGAAGTGAAGACAGAACCTGAGTCTCATATGAAAATTCTCACTGACACGTCGTAGTATCGCCAGTGTTATTGCACGAACTTCTTCTTCAATCTGCAATTTTAAGTCCCGTATAGTTACTGGGCGAGTCTCAAAAACCTTCGACTTGGAATATCACCATAAAAAATAATCACAGAAACTTAGGTCTGATGATCTTCTTCTTCTTCTCGTGCTATCCGTTTCGGATGTTTGCGATCAATGTGGCGATTTTTATTTTATTAACAGCTGCTCGAAAAAGTCCAGTGGTCGTCATCGAAAACCAAGATCTTAAGTTTTTGAGCCATGAAATGCGTGGTCTTCCAGGTCCCCGCTTTCCTTCTACTTTGCCTTGAAGTATTTGTTGAAGTAAGCCGTAACGTTCTTCATTTCTGCTAATGTGTCCAAGATATTGTAATTTCCTGATTTTAACTGTATTTATTACTTCAGTTGTTTTGTTAACTCTGCGTAAAACTTCCACATTTGTCACATGATCAACCCATGGTATTCTCAATAAACGTCTATATAGCCACATTTCGAATGCCTCTAACTTTTCATTGTAGCTGCAGTCAACGTCCAGGACTCTACTCCGTATAACAAGACTGAGAATACGTAACACCTTAACAGTCTTATTTTTAACTCGATATTTAAATCTCGGTTTTGAATAGTTTTGCATTCTAATATATGAGCTTCTGGCTTTTCTATTCTACACTTGATCTCTACTGAATGATCCCACTGATCATTGACTGAAGTGCCTAGATAGATAATTGATTTTACTCTTTCAATCTTTTCGCCGTTTATTATTAAGGGTTCAGGTGGAATATTGTTTTACTTATAACCATATATTTGGTTTTCTTTGCATTTAACTTTAACCCGTACTGTTGACTGATAGTCATGATGTTAGTCATAATATCTTGCAAGCCTTTTAAATTGTCCGCGAATATGACTGTGTCGTCCGCGTACCTTATGTTATTCAACTTTACTCCGTTTACTGAAATGCCTTCTGTCGCATCTTGCAGAGCTTCGTTAAATATTTGTTCCGAGTAGACGTTGAACAACAAAGGCGATAGAATGACAACCTTGTCTCACTCCGCGTCTTATTTCTACATCATCTGACAGCTCTCCTTCAATTTTGATGTTTGCAGATTGATTCCAATACAAATTAATTATAATTCGAAGATCTTTGTCGTCAATACCAGTGTTTTTCAGTATTTGTATGAGTTTATCATGTTTAACGCTGTCAAATGCTTTATGATAATCTATAAAGCATGTATAGATATCAATGTTAACATCTCTGCAACGTTGAAATAATACTTGTAGAGCAAATAGCGCTTCTCTTGTGCCTAGGGCATTACGAAATCAAATTGGGTTTGGCTCAATTGTTCTTCACAAAGTCTGAAGATGCGTTTATGTATTATTTTCAAAAACATTTTTAGTAGGTGGCTCATGAGACTAATCAATCGGTAGTCGCTACAACATTTGGCACTAGATTTTTGGTATAGCAATAAACGTGGATTTAAGCCATTCTTTCGGTATTTGACCCGTATCATAAATGTAATTATATATACTAGTTAACCAGTTTATTGCATCGTCATCTAATAATTTACAAAATTCTGAATGAATTCCGTCCGGGCCTGCTGTTTTACCTACTTTCATTTGTTTTATCACTGCCCGCACTTCATCTTTCATAATGTCCGGGCCCGTGGTGCATGGCTCTGATTTTATGACTTTTCGCTGTTTATCCTCAAAAGTTCTTTAACGTATTTCTTCCATACTTCTAGTCTTGTTATTTTGTCTACAATGACATTTCCTGCATCATCTCTCATGCAACCTGTTGTTTTGGACTTAAAAGTCCTGCAGGCATCTTTAACTTTTTGTACATGTTAAAATTGTCATGTTTTCTTTCTAGTGACTCAATTTCAGCACATTGTTCTTTTAACCATAAGTTTCTTTAGCAGCCCTTATAGCTTTATTAATGTTGTTGTGAATGGTATTATAAGTTTTATATCTCCATTCTTATTTCTTCTTCTTTCTTCCATCATTTCTAAAATCTCGTCCGTCATCCATGCCTGTTTTTTGATTTAGTTGGTTTTAGATACTCATTACTTACTTCTTCTAGTTTTGTCTTGAATTTTGTTAATTCCGCGTCAACGTTGTCTGTTGCAGAGTATTTTAGAAAACCTTTTAATTGTTGTTCCACTTGTAATTTGATGTTTTGGTTCTTTAGCTGATTTAAGTCATATTTTTTGTCGTTTTACTTTTTATAACTTTCTTCAGTTTTATGCACATTTTAGCTAATAATGGGACGTGATCAGACCTTATGTCCGCACTAGGGTATGTTTTAACTGATTTTATAGAGTTCCTAAATCTTTGACTTACTAGCATGTAATCTATCTGATTTCTTACTATATGGTCGGGTTTATCTAATGGAGATATCCAAGTATATAACCTTCTGGGCGGCAGTTTAAAGAAGGTGTTTGTAATTACTAATTGATGCTCTTGTGCGAAGATGTTGAGTCTATCACCTCTCTCGTTTCGTTCGCCTAGACCGTACGCTCCAACAAACTCGCCGCATTTCCCTTTACCTATTTTGGCGTTAAAATCGCCCATCACGATAGTCAGATCTTTCTTTTGGAGTTTACTAATAATTTTGTTTAGTTCATTATAGAACAATTCTATTTCCTCTTCAGATTTATCAGCTGTTGGAGCATATATCTGCAAGATGTTGCATTTGATTGGTGTTGTGCTTAATGTGATTAAGATTAACCTTTCCGAAATAGGGATAAAATTTTCGACACATGGGCTCATATCCTTTGAGACTATAATTCCGACGCCGTTATGGTGTTGACCGTTATCGTTGCCTGAATAGTATATAGTATGTTCTGCAACTTTAATTTGTCCTGATCCAGGCCAACGCATTTCACTGATGCCTAAAATATCGACTGATAATCGATTCATTTCCTGTATGGCGTTATGTACTTTTCCAGCTTCATGTAATGTTTTTACATTCCATGTACAAATATTAATTTTCTGATGATCTTGGAGGCCACTAAACATCCCCATTTCTACTGGTGAGGCGGTTTGGGAAAAGGTCTTTCAGAAAGTTCAGTGACACTCTGGCCGTCTGACTAATTACTCCATCTTGTTGGAAATTAGTGTTCACATTCACAGGAAATCGTTAAAGTTCTGGAATAAGAAAGGATTCCAGCATTTGAACAAAGCACGCTGATGTTCATCATCATCCTCAACAAAATACGGGTCAGTTGTTCCATTCGAAGAGATTGCACACCAGACCGTAACTTTGGCCGAATGGAGAGACCGTTGGTGAAGTTGAGGGTTGGTAAAAGTCCAATAGGGAAAATTGTGTTTATTGATATATTCAGAGGTGAAAATGAGCTGCTTCATCGCTCATCCATAGATTATCAATGATCTGTGGGTCGTCTTAAAGCAGCTGTAACATGTGCTCTCAAAAACCAACGCGGATAGGATAATCTCTGGGGTTCAAAGCATGGACTATTTGCATTTGATACAGGTGTAGGTGTAAGTCATCATGCAAAATTCTCCTTTCTGTTCGAGTCGAAAGTTCAAAAGCAACGCTGTGGCTTAGCAGATCTTCGAGGGCTTATTTTAATTGTTACTCATACAGCCTCCACATACTCGGGTGTCCTAACAGTTCTTGCATTACCACCTCTTCTTTTTGTTTGGCCCGTTGTACGTAAGTTATTAGCCCAAACGAAAATAACTTTCCTACTTGGAACAGGAGCACGAACCGGAAGATGAAAATGTAGGCGGAACGCATAATGTGCTCGTACGTAACTAACCATTTCCTAAATACGCTGTAGTAGCGAAACCTCGTTGTTCACCTGTCCGACGTTGCATGGTTGCTAAACTTCCAACTGTGCCGAATGTAAAGGTCACTGCCTACACTCCCACCCACACCCCTACTATACAAGCTTCTTAGAAACGTGAAGTTTGACCACCCCACCTTGTATTAACAGTTTTTGGAATCCCGTATAGAGCTTAAAAGTGCATCGGCATTAATGTTAAATTTGCCTTCTTTAAAATAAATCTCACAATTATATTCTGCTAGTTTTAAATGCCATCTCATTAATCTAGAATTTCCATCTTTAATTTCAAAAAATGTTAGTGGTTTATAGTCAACATAAATCGTAATTCTTTTGTTCATACAGATAAACGATAATTAATTATTTTTAACTGTGTAGTAATTACATTGATTTATTTAAGCTTCTCAAAGCGCATAAGATGGACAACTCTTGTGCAATGTTGTTATGGAATAAAATTGCTCTAATTGTTACGTTTGATGGTCTTTCAAAATTGAGTACCGTAAAATTGATAGCTTCTTTCGGTTTAGCGAACATTTTGCGTTATCTAAAAACTTTTATTTTATATTTTTCTCTGACAAATTCATTCAAGGTTCTAAATATCTAAGACATTTCTAATGAACCCTATCTAATAAATTTTATTTTCTTAAGTATTTTCGTTTCTAAAAGCATATTATAACTAGTTTTGTCTGGTAGTACTGAGTTTTTTATTATAACATGACTTAAATAACAAACTTCGTTTGATATAACTTGTATTTATCAAACTGAAGTTTTAAGTTAGTGGATGGTATTCTATCAAATACCTAATTTTAATTGCTAAATGTTCTTCCAATCTAGATAAAAAGATTGTATCATTTAAGTAAACTAAACATTTTTTATTTTGAATATTATGCATTACTCATTGTAAGGTTGCAAGGAACATATTTTTTTCCAAGCGGCATTCTTTTAAATGCATAATGTTCCGTTTTTACACTAAAGCTGTTTTTGTAGGTCT
Source organism: Sinelater perroti (assembly GCA_036346155.1). Lineage (NCBI taxonomy): Eukaryota > Metazoa > Arthropoda > Insecta > Coleoptera > Elateridae > Sinelater > Sinelater perroti. The sequence goes on along the minus strand of JARFIY010000075.1, from coordinate 185,522 downwards.
TTAGGGTCCATTTTATTTGATGGAAGTCATAGGCGAAATCTAAGGTGGTAAAATAATTCGATTTATGCAGTTTATCTAGTAATATGTTAATGTTTGGAAGATAGTATTTGTTATTTACAGTTGTCATTAAATTTTAAATAATGAACTACCATTTTTTTTTTGTATTTAAAGTGAGTACAATTTCTTTGAAACTACTCATACAGTTGAGCTTCAAAATGGATAAGAGAGATGTCTGAATATGTTCTTAGATTCCTCTCTGATGCATAAACAAAATAATATATAGATTTTTCCGTAACTTCTACTATATTTCACAACTGTTCTAATTTTATAGTCCGTACTTGTGCTTGTTCGTCTTATGATAAATGATTTTTTTCATTTTATGATGGTCCAATTGCTCTTCTGAAAGAACGTTGATCTTATGTCTTCGTGATTTCTCTACGATCGACTCTAGTTCGATAAAATCTCTTTGATTAACATCCGCTAGGTTATTGAATAAAGTATTTCATCTGTTTATAAATTTCCCGTTTCCAATTATTATGCTTCCAACTTTGAGACAACATCAAGCACGACAGCAACGGCGACGGCTTCTTGTTATTCTTAAATAACCATCCAGACAGGAAGATGAATCGCCAAAATATCCGTTGAATCTACCAAGATGCGTCTGAAATACTTACTGCTATACATATATATTCCCGCCTCTACAATGGTGCTGGGGCTTGTGAACAACGAAGGGATGTTATGCCGCCCCACGTCTTTGAATAAGGCCTAAATATGACTGTTGACAGCTATATCAATGTGCTGAAGGTGACCACTCTAGCCTATAAGACAACGAAGACCCAAATGTGGCTATACAACAATTTATGTTACTACTGGTCCCCCAACTTGTGGCTACGCTCCAGCCGCGACTGCAATCCCCTTGACCATTGCGTGTAGCGTGTGGTTAAGTAAAGGTTAATAAAAGACATCATAACACCAACGACAACTGAAGGACCTCCACCATGACACATGGACAATGAGAAAATTGTGTTGGTCTGCAGCAGATTTCGGTCTCAGCTCAAAGTAGTTATAGCTTCTGATTAGAGCTACATTGAATAATACGATTATTAATACTATTTACTTTAATTGTACTAAGTTTCATGTAAATAAATTTAATTTTTCTTGTATTTTAATGTTGTCTTCATTTTCTGAGTTTACTTCAATGACCATGTAATAACATAAAATCAAGCTTTGTCGTTCATTCTGAGTTTGTGTCATAAATTCAGCTACACTTGCACAAGTTACTTACAGTTTAAATTTTTTGTGAATACATATCTCAATATATGCACAGATTTCGTTTTAAAGATCTATCGGACAGTTTCAAGTGCCCTGAACGTCTCTGTGCTTAAATTTCTTTCGAGGCCGCCTTACATAAGCAGAAATATGTATAATATTCATGTGCATAAATACTGCTGGCGTTTTTCCAACCTTCTCGTCTAAACTTTGAAGTACACTTGCAAAATTGTCTTTTTTAAACCTAGTCAATACATAAAGAAGGTTTAGTTCATAAACATCCTTAAGTGGATTTTGACCAATTCATAAAGTAAACATAGAATCGACGTTTATGAAAAACTGCTTGGGAATTTTACAAATAATCGTATTTGGAGCTGACTTGTAATTAGTTACTAGAAGAAAATATTTATTCATAATCTAAATAAACGAAAAATATGCGTTTTCCAAAATGGTTCGGTAAGATCATTTTGGACATTAGATAGTGCCCAGTATAAAATAAAACAGTAGCGTCACTCTACATTGGTATATTTGATTTTGCATCTGATGCTAACGCACAAGACTTTCAAAAAGTTATTTGATTGCGGTCTATTATAACTTAACAAACTTAAAATATTTTTACACTAAATACTAAATAAACTTATTATTTTTAGCATATTACTTATTTGGGTAAATAAAACATAACTCCTCTATTTAAAAAAAAATCATGTAATTATAAAAATAAGTTTTAGGTGTATACAATTATAGGTATTGGACAAAATAATGGAAACACTTGTGGCAGTCAAAACATCTTGTATGAATACGATGTTGGTCCACCTTCAGTACACAATGCAGCTTAAATACTGAACAGCGGTGAGTGGAATTTGAAGCCAGTCTTCGTGCATCACAGCTTCCAGCTCAGACAGAGACAAAGAAGGTGGAAATCGACATCAAAACCCGTTTTCTAAAACAGCCCACAAAGGCTTAATGATTTTCAGATTTGGGTACTAGGCAGTCCAGGAACGATGTTGAACCTCATTGGCATGCTTTTGAAACCACCCTTGAGCAGAGCTCTTGAATGGGAGGTTAAATGGTTACTCATCTGACACGTTGACAGTAGCCAATCCTCCAACGTCGCCTTTGAGCATTCGTGTCTGTTATTGAGGGCTTGATAAACATGTCCATGGATACCCATTTTATGCAGTTCCTGCCTTACTGTTTTAGACGACCCTAGGGTGTTTAAGTGTTAGTTAGATTCTATAGTCACTTTATTGGTTGTTTTTTCTTCTACGACGTCACAATACGTCTCAAGGTCCAGCGATTCCCAACTTTGTCTTTCAACCACTATTATGCATCGTCGACCCTGTTTTGTGGTGGACTGTGTATACGGTCATAACTTTCGAGGTCGTGCCTTGTAACACCGCATAATGTCGCTGTTTCGCACACAGATTCTCCAACTAGAGGAGCACCAACAATTAGACCTCTTTGAAACTCTGTCCGATCGGGCATACTGGTCACTTACCACACTTCCACAACGTCCACACTCACACTGCCTCGCTTTACTACAAGGTGGTTTAAATATGACCGGGACTGATTTGTGTGTAAACAAGCCGCACTACGCAAAAGCTGTGCGACCTTGAAAGAGTGGAGCCACAACCTCCACCCTCCCTCTCGGGTTAGAATCTGTTCAGTTCTGTTTGGGAGTTGTTAGTGATGAACGAACAGAAGATACCGCGGAGCGTGGAATAACGCATTGTGATCAAATTCCTTGTTGGGGAAAACGTCCCGTCCGCTGAAATTCACCCCAGACTCCAACAACACTATAGAGAAGAGTGTCTCTTACGGACTCGTATATTTGAGTGGTATAAGTGCTTCAGAGAGGGCAAAGAACTCATGGAAAACGAACCGAATGAACTCAGCCAAACAATGATCGTGCAGACGCGTTTATTCTTGAGAATAGGCGCAGCACTATCAAGGAACTTGCAGCACCTTCACACAGTGAATACACGGTGTGTATTATGTGAACAAAATGGTGGGCATGTAAGCTACCAGTCGTTTCCTATAGCAATTTGAAGACGAAGGTGATACATTTTTGAAGTCTATAGTGACCACCGATAAAACGTGGGAGCACTACTTAATTCTCAAGTCCTAGTAGTCATCATGCGAGTGCCGGCACATCAGTTATTCCAAACCCAAAAGGAGACGTTCGGCAGGAAATGTGATGGCAACGTTCTTTTCGGACTGGCAGGAGATTATCTATGTAAACTTTCTGAAGGATGCTAAAAGAGACAATGCAACTTATTACGCAGACCTCCTAGCAATAGACGTGAAGAAAAGACATGGCGAAAACAACGGAAACCGTCCGTAAAATTAAATGAAACATTCTATCACATCCGCTATACAGTCGCGATTTGGCCCCAAATGATTTCTATCTGTTCAGAAGGCTCAACTCAGACTTGCAAAGGCATGCAGTTTGCGGATAGCGATGCCGTTGTCCAGTCTGTTTGGGAGTGGATACGCTGTCAACTAAAAGCCCATTTTAAAAAGAACATCAGGATGCTTCCATAAAGATTAGAAAGGGAAATTAAAAATTCAGAGAGGAGTACGTTAAAGACTGGTATGTGCGTTTAGCAATTTTTTTTTTCTAGAAAATCAGTCCCGGTCATATTTGAATCACCTTGTATTAATGCAGTCCATACTGCCCGCAACAAACAAGAAACGGTTGATTTACGCAATGTCTAGTGATACCAGGCACGGTGAAAATGCCCCACTTTTGAAGTGTTTTCATTATTTTGCCCAATATCTGTATATTGCTATAATAACCTATGTGTTACAAAATCTAAAAGCACTACAATGTTTATGTAATATTGTATTATTTATGAAGACTGATAAAATTGTTGTTTATGAACTTCATAAACAAGGTAAAATTGATAACCAAGATGAATTTACAAATTATGTTAATATATTAATCTAACAAAAGCTTCAAAAAATTCCAAATGCACTACAAAACTTTGTAATAAACATATTAAAACTTGTAGCTATTCTGTAATAAATTTGTACATGTGATAATCCACATAAAAATGAGAGTAGCATGTATTCCATTGGACTTGGGTACATATAATAATAAAACGCAAAAAGACAAACGCACACCTATTTATTATGCTTCATTTTTTTTACACAATTACAATTTTGCAAGTGGTCGAGTTAGAAATCATTTATAAAACTAATTTGAACCCTATATATTAAAATAAAACTAGATTGAACTTCCTCACGTCAAATCTGAATTGTACAATGAAAAAATGTAAGCAAAGAAAATTTAATTCTAGAATCTAGTATATAATATTAAGTAATTACAACAGTAATAAGACACAATGAAAATCCTTCCTCTGAAGTGTCCTCTTCTATCAGTTGTTAAAATAATTGTCCAGCTTCTTTTCAAATGTCTGTTATTTATTATGTTTTTCTAGTAGTAGATGAAGGAGAATATTGTTATGGCTTTCCAGTTTTATATGTGGTGGTTGACAATTCGTTTTCTAACCTTGTAGTGTTTGATTGGTAATACACCAGGATATGTTTGTAATCATTCGTAATATTTCAAATTGACTTCTTTGGATAATTATAGTGGTGTTGCTTGCACATTGCCCAAAGCTCAGCTTTATAAATATTGATTTTATGGCGGTTTGATACAATAACAATTTGTTCTTAAATAATAAGTATGAGTTCTTTCACATCAATCAATACATTTATTTTACATTCAAATGTAGCTCTTTCCATTGTTTCATTTTATACTCTTTTTTTATTAGTTTGCTGTCTAAATAAAACTGTGTTAGATAGAGGTGCCCCTATCAAGGTAGGCTGGTAGGCTAGTAGGCTATCATCTATCCTCAATATAAAAGTGACTTATTTTCATTAATTTGGATTTTCCTTTCAACGAGGATAAATATGAATTATACTTACAAATATATTTTTTTTATACTGAGGCACTCAAAATTAATTACTGTTTTTTACCTCTTAATTGTATTTTCAGGCATTATGTATTATTATAATTGTTATAAGTGTAAGTTACACCTGCTACATTTTTGTAGTAATAAGATAATTTTACTGAAGCACCTCAAAAGTTTACAATGCAACAAAATACAATATAATTTAGAGCATTATGTACCACCAAACAATGCTCTAAAATTAGTTATATATATATATATATATATATATATATATATATATATATATATATATATATAGAGAGAGAGAGAGAGAGAGAGAGAGAGAGAGAGAGAGAGAGAGAGAGAGAGAGAGAGAGAGAGAGAGCCGTGGTGGCTTAGTGGATAGATCGCTAGACTACGAAACCAAGAGTTGCGGGTTCGAATCCCGCTCTCGCCAATTTGATCAAAAATATAAATAAAAACACTAACTCCCAATCTCAAAACCCTCTTGACCAACAAAAAGCATTCCTACCTTACATCAGAGGCATCACCGATAAAATAAGTCGCGTACTATTGAGGCGAAATATACGCACGGTCTTTACGACCAATAACCAAATATCTGGGCTCATTCGCTCAGCAATATAACATTGATTAGGTGTAGGCATTCAAGCTTCTACTGCTAGAAAAAGTACAGATCTAAACGAGGGTTACCAAACCATATATCTATATATTACGTATATGAACCAAACAGAGATTTGTCAGGTTTGGCTGATATAAATGTTATGTGTGTATTATTGTCATTACTGAATTAAAGAATGTCATTTTGTTTTCAACGATAGTTCACAACTATATACTCCAAGGGAAATAAAATTGCATGATGCATGATATTTTAGTGAAATTGAAGATTCTAATGTTGCTACTCCCAGATGACCTAAAAGGACCATATCGTTAGCAAAACATCAGATAAATCAACAATGACTGAAAATAAAAGCTATACAACAACCCAATAAGAGACTATAAAAATCACTTGAAGAACTTGTAAATCATTTTAAGGAAAAGAATGTTTTTCTGAAGAAGAGGCTGATGCAATAATGGTACATTTTAATTAATGGATTGAAGACTGTGGTACTGTAATCTGAAAATAAAGTACAAAAACTGCAAATATAAATAACGGTAAATAAGTATTTAGAATTTTTCTTTGTGTAGCTGTGGTTTGTGTTTTTGTGATTTATATACACATATTTTACAATAACTTGAAATTTAGTTGATCGGCTATAGTGAAAACAATGCAGACATAATAATTTTTATCTTATTCAATAAACAATATTTATAATGATGTATTTCTTCCAGCAAATGTTACCAGAAAATATCAAGCAAGTTGTTTCAAGAAAATTAAAATCGCCTAAACGAAAATATTCACCAGAATTCCAAAGCTTTGCTCTCAGTTTGCAGTTTTATTCATCAAAAGCATATAACTATGTAAAAGGAGCATGGCAAAATTTATTACCGCATCCAACAACACTTAGTGTGGTACAGTGTAGTTGATGGCAAATGGGGCTTTACAGCAAAAGCATTGAAAGCAATTGCCATGGAAGCAAAAAGCAACAAGATGAAATGTCAATCCAAGAACAAATAATTTTCGATAAAAATAAGTTTTATGGAGGGGTTGACATAGAAGCTAATATTGTTCAAGAAAATGACAATTTACCACTAGCAAAAAATGTATTGGTATTTATAGATGTTGCAGTAAATATCCGGTAGAAAGTGCCAATTGCACACTTTTTAATTAAGGGCCTCACTGGGCCAAAAAAGGCCAATTTATTAAAAACCTCTTTAGAGCTGTTGCATGAAACAACTGCAGTCGTCACATCTCTAACTTTTGATGAGACATTGTTACTCTTGGTATTTGCATTAATTTAGGAGTGGATTATGAATCAACCAACTTTAAATCATGGATTACTCACCCAATAGCAAATAAAAAGCTTTATATATGTTTGGGCGCTTTTCATATGATCAAACTCATTCGAAATATGCTAGGCAATAAAAGTACAATTATAAACCAGGACAATAACAAAATTAAGTGGTCATATATAAAAGAATTGAACAACATTCAGTTAAATGATTGAAAGATTGCATGTAGCAAACAAATAAGCATATACATTTTGAAAACAACCGAATGTATGTACGGCTTGCTGTTTAGACTCTCGGTGAAAGTGTTTCTAATGGATTGCTCTATTTACACCAAATAAATTATTTTCCTGTCATAATCAAGGATTGTTTAGTCACCGTTAAATTTTGTAAAATGTTGTACAACATATTTGACCTACTAAATTGTCGTAATAGTTTGCTGCACATAATGGCTTCAATGTACCAAAAGACAGTAACCCATTTGATTATTTAGTAAAAAAGTAATAAATTCATTAATTATATTGAACACTTAAAAGGCTATAATGGATTGCAGATTCTTGAAAGTGGTCGAAATATAATAATAATAGATTTAATAAATGTATTTAATTATTATAGCAATGTTATACCTATTAATTATATTTTAACATTTAAATTTGGGGGTCCGTTCCTGGAAATTAATAGCATAGCAGTGTATGATAAATAATCTGAAAGTTTATTAAAATAAAGTAAGTGCAGGTACAAATAAAAGAAAGCGACAGTGAGGAAAGGAACAGGAAAGCGAAAGAAAACATTAACACAACAAAACAAATTAATTTAGTAAATAAGAATCATAAATTGACCTCTTTGCGCGGCGATGAACAGAACAGCTGACGCCGATAAATCCAATCACATATAACAAGACAGGCTCGTAATAAATAATTTTCACTCCCGTAAAACACCGCGTTAATAATACTAATTTCAAGCTACAAAATTTATTTGATGCTAGGGATACGCAAAGAGAAGAAAGGTCATGACAGAAAACAAAGAAATAACGTTAAGCGATATTATAAATAAATTAATACAGATGGAAGTAGAAATCAATTAAACGAACACAAACATGAACAAGCAAACAGAAAAAATAAAGAAATTGGAGACCATAAAATACGAGGCAACGAAGCTCGAAAAGCTAGAAAATGAACTAAGGAAAAGAAACCTGATAATTTTTGGAATCCCAGAAGACATAGAGGAAGATATAACAAACCTAGAAAAGAAAGTTATGGAAATATTAAGAAAAAAATAGAGATACAAATAGGAAAAAACGAAATAGATAGTTCATTAACAGACTGGGAGAACGTAAGGGAAATGAAAGTAGACCAACAAAGGTAGAAATCACAACAATCCTGAAGAAATGAGAGATTATGCTAAACACAAAGCGGAAGCAGAAATGGACGCACAGCACAGACTGGTAATAGGAAAATTAAAAAGCACCAAACCAACCATGGAGAAGATAAAACAATTCACTGAAATAAACACAAATAAGCTAACAAGACACGAAAACATAAACAAATATAGAAAGATAATAGAGACAAAAATAAACAAGCTAAAAATGAAAAATAGAAACTGAACAAGGATAGATGGCAAGCACTAAAAAAATAGTACTCAGCCAAAGAAGTATGCATATAGAAGAAGATGCAGTACAGGACAAAAAACAAGCGAGGAAAAATACATATACACGAAAGACCTAAAAGACAAAGAAACCTATAATAATAAGAGAAGACAAGCAAAAGAAATAGTAAAAAAAAGGCTAAGCATAAAACATGGGAACATTTTGAAATCGAACTAAATGAAGGACACAGAAAAAATAATCGAAAATTTTGAAATACAATGAAAGGATTAAGAGGAAAAAGGAAAAAGATAGAATCAGGCATAAGAGATAAAATAACATAATCAAAATAAGTATACCAGAAAAATGGAAAATGGAGAAGACCTAGACGAACCTGATCAAATACAGCCAGTTCAACTAAATATACTCAAACAACAAGAAGATGAAATATAGAACAATAATATAGATAGAAACAAAGTTTAAAAAAACAACAGCAAGCATCAAGATAAGTAAAGCAAGTGGAGAAAATAAGGTGGATCCAGAAATGATTAAGTATATGGGAGAGAAAGGAATAACATGGCTACACAAAATATTAGCTGAAACGTGGGAAAGAAATATGATACCTGAGGAATGGAAAACAACCTATGCCAATACATAAAAAAGGCGATAAGACCCAATGCGTCAACTATAAACCAATATGCCTATCACACATAGCATACAAAATATATACAAAAAAAAAATACAAAGTAAAAAATACACAGAAAATAAACAAAAAGAGGAATAAACAGCATTCAAAAAAAAAAGGCAGACAACAGATAACATACATAATAAGACAGATAGAAGAAAGAATTGAAAGACGAGAAGGGAAGCTTTCAACTCAATACAAAAACAAGTAATAGAAAATTGCTTAGAAGTAATAGGCACACCAAAGAAATTAATACAAGTCATAAACTCCATACAAGATACAAGAGCAAAAGTACAAATAAATAGCAATAGATCAGAACCATTTAATATTAGAAAGGAGATAGCTTGACGTACTACTGAAAAATACAAGATAAAAAACGGAGAAATTGCAGGCTGCAGTGGGACATAAGAATATGGTATCAATTAGAATGGATTGTTCATTATACGCAGATGATTTAGTGTTTATATTAGATAAAAGTAATAAAATGCAAAAGTTGATTAATTATGAACCGAAGAAATAGAAAAACTGAAGATGAAAGTCAATGTACAAAAAAGTAAAATAATACATATAAATAAGAAGAAAGAACAAGAACGAAACAAAATAATGTATAAAAATCAACCTATGGAAGAACTGCACCACAATGGTATGTCTGGAAAATATTATAGAAAACGACGGGAAAATAGATTTCGAAATAACCAACATACTCAAAAAAGCGAACAACTTATACTACACACTAAATAAGACAATTTTCGGGAAAAAGAAATTAAACGAAAAACCAAGCTGAATATATACAATACAATACTCCCAACGATCCTATACGGAAGTGAAACCTGAACATTATAACATTACACAAGCCGAAACTAGTTGCAGCAGAAATGAAGTACTTCAGAAAGATAACGGGAAAAACTACATTGGATCACATTAGAAATGAGAAAATCATAAAAAAATTAGAACAAATGATAATACAAATAAACTGAGAAGAAACAACTAGAATAGTATAGATATATACAGTGACTAGACAGAAACAAATTAACGAAAAAAGTAGCAGAAGCTAAAGAAACGAAGAAATGGAGAAGAAGGAGACGAAGACTCACATGGATGAAGTACATAGGAGATAGGAAAGGCAAGAGAAAAAACGATAAAAGAAATGAATAAAATGACAAAGGACTGTAAAGGATAGAAGAAATGGGTAAAGGACACGGAACCCACAAATATCCAATAGCCATAAGAATATATAGGATATATATATATATATATATATATATATATATATATATATATATATATATCATAGGATGACCGCCAGAGTGGTCCAGTGGTTGAGGCGCGGGCTGCGATGCTCACGGACCTGGGTTCAATTCCCGGTGCTCTCTGATACCTGGCGGGTGGCCTACTCAGTCACTAAAAATAATTGAGTACCTGCGTTCATTCGAACAAGGGGTAATAATGGCGGTCGTCTTAGGCGCGGTGCTTGCCACATCCCCCGCATCAGAGATGGTGCGCGACGACCGGGCAGAGAGCGAACATATGAGAGCCTTAACCTCTCAGTTCGTAGGCCGTGCTCCCACGCGGGGCGTAGAGCCTTACCATTATTATTATTATCATAGGATAAGAGAGAAAGAAAGAAAGAAATTTGGCCAGAAATTCCTGGAAATGTTTTTCAGTGCAATCCAAAGTCGTGGTGGCTTCGATAATAATCCAAATGCTAAACAATTTAAAAGCGCATATAAATAATTATTAATTAAAACAAATTAAATTATTTGATAATTCAAATTGTTTGGCAGACAAATTAAATATTTTACACATCTTCTAAAATAAATAAGTTTAATTGCCCTCTTACAGAAAACTATGAAAATATTGCTGCTGATATATTTGACTATAATTATTTAAATAGAACGAATTTTAAATTCATATGTTGAAAATGTGGTCAACTATATCAGTGGTTTTATTGTAAAAACAATACTTCAATTAAATATATGTAATAAGTATTTGGTTACAGATAACAAATGTATGTTGATAAAAATTAAGAATCGGAATAAATTAATATACCAATCACAAAACGTAATTAATATAACTAAGATTAGTGAAACACTATGCAGAGAACACATGCACCATATAACCGACCCCAATATAAACTGCATTTTTCATAATAAAATATTTAAAAGATGCTTTGGTGTGACACATTAAAAATCAAGATTATCTTGATAATCATCTGAGCCAAGTTATCAAATTAATAATTAAAATATTTGTAAATACATGGAGCAAAGTTGACTTTGATGAAAGATAATTATGTAAGGTGTAAATATAATAGATTTTTTTTTTCAAAATCAATAAATACTGTAAAAATGATGTGTTTACTTATTTATGTATGTTGTTTCCTATAAACGTGTAGTTATGAACAGATAAGGTGTCAGCAAGTATGCTAGACGAATGTATATGAATGCTATTAAACTTTAATGTATGTTTTGGTAAATTTTGACAAAGCGAGTGTTTAGTATTGTTTAGTCTGTATCATTTATTAATTACTTAACTAATACTTAACTACTTAAGTAATAAGATTTAAAAAGAAGACTGTTTCTAAAGAATGGTTTAATGATGAATGCGAAGCAATAATAAAGAGGAAAAGAGAGGCGAGAGAAAGTTTCTTAAATACCACAGGCGAACAAGAAAAAAGAAACTATAATGATTTAAGGAAAGATGCAGTAAAAACATGCAAAAGCAAAAAGAATCAATGGGTTCATGCCAAAATGGAAAAAATTGAGAATAACTACAAGGAATATAATACAAAAATGTTCTTCCAAAGAATACAAGAGGAACATGGTAAACCAAATATATGCAGAAGAGGTATGAAAAACACAAAAGGCGAAATAGAGCATGTGCAGAAAATCAAAGAAATATAGAAGAACTTTTACCAAGATCTGTTATATCAAGAGACCAGTCTAAAATTAACAGATAAAAAAGAGATAACAAGACAGGACGAAGAAGTAGCAAGGCCAAACCTTAAAAAGGTAATCAATGCAATCAATAAACAAAAATGGGAAAGCAGCAGGAACAAACGCAATATGCTCAGAGTTAATAAAAATGGGAGGTGAAAAGTTGCATAAAAGGATTTTCAAACTAACAGAAATCTGGGACACAGAGAGAATATCAAAAGATTGGGAAAAATCAATGATAGATCCAATACCGAAAAAAGGCAACTTTAAAAATTGCAATAACTATAGAGGTATCTCCTTACTGAATGTAGAGTATAAGATATTTTCTAATATTTTACAGAATATAATACTGCAATATAGCAAGCTAGAAATGGGAGAGTACCAATTCGACTTCCGATCTAGGAGATCAACTACGGATGCCTTGTTTGTAGTTAAACAGATTCTTAAAAAATGCTACGAATTTGGAATTGAATTAATACTATTATGGACTTCAAGCAGGCTTTTGATAAAGTAAATAGAAAAGAGCTTATAAAAGAATTAAAACAATCAAATATACCAGCTAAAATTGTGATCTTGATTAGGATAACACTAACAAACACTATGGCAGTAGTTAAAATAAACGAAGGCCCAACAGATGAGTTTACATTTAATAGTGGGGTATGACAAGGATATTTGCTTTCAGCAAAACTATTTAATTATGTAATTGAAAGAATAATTAGAAGAACAGAAAATAAAGGAACGATAATAAACAAAGAAGTACAAATTATTGCATTTGCTGATGATGAGCTGATAATCTCAAGAACCCAAGCAGGTCTAGTCGAAACATTTCAAAAATTACATACAGAAGCAAAAATTAGGGGCCTAATTATAAATCAAAATAAAACTAAAATTATGAAAATGCAAAGAAACGAGACTACGGAGAGATACATCAAAGTAGACGACTATAAGTTTGAAGAGGTGAAGATGATTAGATACCTAGGAACAGTACTAACAAGGACCACTTCACTAATGGCAAGGAACAGAGCATATTTCAGCAACATCAAAATTTTACAGAATAAAAAGATCAGCAAATATTCAAAAATAAGATTATATGGAGCTATAATAAGACCAATAGTTACATATGCTGCTAAAATAATTCGCTTCACAAAGAAAGAAGAAGAGCAACTAAGAGTGTTTGAAAATATTAAGAACATATCCAAAAATACTAGAAAATGGAGATGTCTGACCGAAAATGAATCACAAACTATGAAGAATATGGAAAAGATATAGTGAAGTTTATTAAGGCTCAAAGAATAAGATGAATGAGACACGTGATGAGAAGCGACAGAGAAAAAATAGTTAAACAAATTATGGAATGGAAACCAACTGATAATAGGCCAAGGGGTAGACCGAGACAGAGATAGGCAGACGAAGTGGCGAGGGATTTAAGAGAAAATGATGATCCAAAACTGGAAAAACAAGGTGATGGATAGACAAGAAAAAGTTGTAAATAAAGCAAAAACACACCCAAAATTATAAATTTATGAAGAAATAATGATAAGAGGAGTAATCCAACTCAATAAGAAGATTTAAAAGCGGCTATATTCCACCAGAAATGTATAAAGCCTTCATATCAACTAATTTGTCAAGTGGTAAAGGAGAATTTCCTTATAAAATTTACATCTACTTTTATACTAATTAAACATGTCCACTTTTATCTGTCTGCAGCTATATGGGACTTTAATTCAAATAAATAAAGTAGCAGTGAACTTAGACTCTGCTTATAAAATAATATAATTGAATTCAGACGTTATAAAGAACTGTGTGATGTTATAAACTACTGTTACATATTTTAAACTAGATTGAAATGGTCGCGTTTGATTTAAGTTTCCTGCATGTGCATTTACTATGCATAATCCTACAGTGCAGTCAAACCTCCCTCTTTAAAGGCTACACTATTACTATTACTTATTGGGTTTATAATAGATATTAAATACATGCAATATACGATATTAGGTATCCTCCTTCTTACCTACCCTAAGTCTTCTCAATATTAAGAAGGGCAAGACATTGTCACCTTCTCTTCCTACAAGAGAAAGAGATATTCATGCTATCTTTATCCCTGCTTGGTGGCAAAGGTATCTTCACACCTTGTGCAGAGGTGTCCAAAAATGCTAATCTTTCCTCTCCGCACAACATTTAAACATGTGAAATACCATTTAGTATTTACACTTGGCTAAGCACCTCTTATAGCTCCCCTGCACCAGAACGCATATCTCACCACATCAATTGTAGACCTTTTCATACAATTCACTTAGCTGTGCCTCTAATTAGTCGCCACAAGGTTACTTAATCAGGATGACTTCCGGACGTTTAACATCACACAGAGCTCCTAAGCAATACATGCAGGACATCAATATCTAAAATTAACTAATTTACAATAACTAAGTACTGTAAGTAGTAATTACTGCACCACATCAATGTTTCAGGCCGTGAGTCTGTGATAGATAGGAAACTACCATCTTGTATTCCAAATCCATTTTTGGTAATGAAATAAAAATTAGAGTACTGATTATTACAGATTATAGTATTTCACGTTGTACTATAACTCCAGGTGAAGATTATACTATAAAAGGGTGGCTCCCCGGCGTTTAGCATCACAGAGCTTCTACGTATTGCATGCAGCACATCCATATGTATAAGAACTGTAACATTAACTAATTTAAAATAACTTCTGTGGGCAGTAATTACTGAAAGCACATTAATGGTTCAGGCCGTAAATCTATGTGGTGGAGATAGAAAACTCAAAGTATTTAAAATTCATTTTTGGTAATGGAATAAGAATTATGTATGGATCATTGCAGATTATAGCAATTTAATTGTACCATGCAATGGAATATTTGTTGAATTGAATATTAAATAAATCTAAAACTCTTTCAGTGCAGAAAAATATTATTTAAATTACACCCATAATCTGTGTATCTACTGTTAGTAAAATTTCTGTATATAAATAATCATTTATATTAATAATAATATTTGTTGTACTTATAACGTACGAAAATGTGTGTTTACATCATGTAAATGAATGGATACGTGGTCAAAATTTAATATAAAATAATTATTATCCCTCTCAAAACAGTTCAGTAATGGTTGGTTATTGCAAAAATTAACTTGCCAAATTGCAAGCATAGAAATGTTTACATCAATTATCAAATACTTGTTGCAGTTCCTTTTTATAATTGTATGTAGACTTACAGGTAGATAAGTGTTCTAGAATACTTGGTACAATACCTTTTCTTTACTAAGAGGGGAAATATGAGAACCCCAAGAAGTATACTTTACATTATAAATAATCATAACTTCTGCTAGAAAGTTATTACCTAAGAAGTTTTAATATATACTAAAACCTTGCTTGTTCGTTACATAATTTGTTTTACACCAGTCTTCTAATTCAATAATTGTTGTTTAAAGATAATTTTATGGTATTTAATGTATTTTTTAATTGGTATGGCAGTGCTGCCTTTGGTTTGTGCATTTGCAGGTTGTTAATGATTGTGCACCTTAAAATCGTCTTTAATACAAAAATGAGTTTTGGTTACAAGTAAAATGTCAATTTCAATGCATTCGAGTAATTTTTCAGTTTTTGATTTGGAAGGCTGCTTGCAATTCAGGGTGTAATAGTTGTATCTGGATTTTCTTAAGCTGAATATTGTTTTGCTTCATATCCTTATGATTTTTGCTGCAGTATTTAAGCTGCTGTACTATTATTTTTGTCATTTCCTGTAAAAAATAGAAGTGACCATCTAGCATCATTACTTATATGTATTATATTATGGTTTTTGTTATTCATTTTAATTTGCATTGGCTTTTCGGTCCTACTGAGCAACATTTACCTAGGGATAACTGTTATTTCAGTACTATTTCTCATTTTCTTTTAAGATATCAAAAAATAGTAAACCCCCAAAAAAGTAAACTGGAATTATGACTCTGTTTTTGGTCTATTATCTTGAACAAAGATATTATGGTCTATGGACATGACTTCCACTGTCTTAACTTTTTAAATAAAACGCTTTTCTGCACATATAACCTTCAAGATTTATTTTAGACTATAAAAGCTTTCCCAACGCTTCGCTTGGGCTTAGTCTATCTAATTCGTCTCCCACAGTTACTTCTGCTGGTGAGTTAATTTCTATAGTTAAGTTCCTTCGATTAATTACTGTTAAGTAAGTTTGTTCCATGTTTAATAAAAACTAAAGAAGCTAACCCATACGTTTGGTTAGCGCCTTTTTAAAAAGACTTCTGAGTTTTGTCAAATTAAAAGTTTAGAGCCAAAAGCTATTGAAATTGCATAGCACAAACATGTGCTGAACTGCAAAAAATAACGGCATTCTCTTCAATACTTTTCAGGAAATACTAATCACCAAAAAGCCATTAAAACTTTGTCTAGACAGAAAAAACATTTTTTCAAAAGAGCAAGAACATAAAATTACTAATAACATAAAGGTTTCATTTAACGTATTTTATATGCAGAACGACTTATAAACAGAGAGCTTTTCTAAAAAGACAAAGGTGTAGTTAATAATGACTACATATAAGAAATTTTAAAAATAGACTATTCAGTTAGAAAATTAAACACCACAAATATAAATCTTGTCAAAAATTTAGATTGACAAAAACATGTCAAAAATTTATAGGCAATGCAGAAATACAAGTTTTTCAAATGTCGATGAATGTTGTGTTTTGACCATTTAGAAATTACCAAAAAAATTGTTCTAATATAACTTTTAGTATCAACGGACCTAGGACTAGAGTTATATGCTATATATATGTATGCCTATATTTATATTTACTCAACGACATATAATAACTATCCTAGTTGTCAATGGACCAAAAAGAAAAAATATCAATAGTTTAAAAAGATGGAAATCAAAGAACACTAGTCCAGAGAGGAACCTACCTTGTTAGCACCTGATAAGTACAGCAGTGCATTTAAAAGCCTACAAGTTTTGTAGAGAAACCAATATTTTATATCTTATCATTCCCATTTTATTATTTTCATGAACTTCAATCACTCAATGTCATGTTCTTTAGGCTGCTGAAAAAACAATACTAAAAATAATGTGAACTGTTTATAAAAAGTAATCCAAGTAGAGCCATAGGATTTACTACAAAGTTGAAGTTTTTAAAAGAGCCTATTCCAACATGGTTACAATTGTAAGTGGTATAATAGGATTTAAAACAAAAAATTAGTTCTATTAATCCAAATTTCCACAGCTACATTATCAATATCTGGTAACACATCAAGAACCAGAGCAATTAGAGTAACAAAAAAATATACAATTATAAATTCTGTTAAATACACTGCTGAAAACAAACTTGGAATAAAGGAAATAAAAAGGAAATTTTCGAAAAAAGGTTACCAAGAAAACAATTGAAGAAACATTAACAAAATGAAAGTTATCAGTGCCTTCTTTTCATTCTGGTTTGTTTGATTAAAGTTTATGGTGCATTCTACAAGCTTTATAACAGTTATATAAAATTCACAGGACAATGTTATTAGTGGCATAATAAAATGCTACAATTTTTTTTTCGTTAATCAGCAATCAGAATACATATTCTATAAGCTAATAGTATGTAATAACATGTAATAACAGGTTGACACGATGAGATTTCGTCCATTGACAGAAATCTCCAGCATTTCACAAGTCAATTGGCCAGTTTCTTTTTAATCTTCTGTTAAATGCTACTAATATAAAAAATATAGCTATCTTTTATATAACTTTCTATTAGATAAAGAAGTCAATGAGTTTTTCAAGATGCTTGTCTGAACATTATTAAATGTTACTTTGATCTAGAACTTACTGGAATCCAACTGATGTATTTTTTTGTTCTTTTATTTTGTCCATAAAAATTAAAACAAAGCATAGTTTTTTCTTTAGCTGCTGGTGTCTAATAATTATTGTGTGAACCAAAATAAGTTACTAATTCATCTAATATTATAATTATTAATGTGGATTTCCCCCATATGCCAGATCAAAAACCAAAAAACTGCCATGCTCTGGCTGTTTATTATTTGCTTAAATTTATTTTTTTTTAGTTTTAAAATAACAGTATACTCAAGCATATCCATAAAATAAATTTTAATCAGACATATTTATGCAAGTTTGTATAGGAACCTTACACCAATAAAAACACTTACTAACTTCATGTTATCTGTCTGTCCGTCCGTCCGAGCAATAACTCGAGAACGGCTGAGAATTTCCAAATTCTGCTTTCACCAATCGACAGGTGACCAAAAAGACTTGTTTGCTAGTTATTTTGAAACTGATTGGTCTGACGGAGTTGGAAACAGCAACTTACAATAGCATTATTGTAAATCACTAGAACCATAAAAGTTCAAAGATAAGCGACAAGAAACACTTAAAAGTTAAAATTGGCACAGTTATCGCTGATTTTATTTATTATTTCTATTACAACAGAGCACTAAGCTAATTATAGACATACTTAATACAATGAGCCATTGTGCGTAACCATTTGCTTAGAATTTTATTTAACAGCAAATAAAGTTGATTCCAATAACTGATAAATATGTAAAGCTTTACCGTAATTTATTTCTTAAAAACCTTTGGTTCTTTCAAAGCATAACACGTTTTGAATGCTTGGTGCTTTTATATTGTTTACAACCCCACCACAATGTCAATTTTAAAAATATTACAACTAATTGTGATGATACTCATACCATATGTACTTATTTACAAAAGCTACTTTGTTTTATTTCATTTCTATTATAAAAATAAACTGCAACAATGATTTGACAGTTGATGTAATTTTTTTGCTTGCAATTTGGTACTATAGTAATTTCCACAATAGCTATTACTGAACTACTTCGAGAGGGATAATATTACCTATGTTTCATTTTGACTGCATGTTCATTTATTTACGTTTTGTAAATACATATTTTTCTAGAATATGGGTTTAGTAAATATTAAAGACACAAATTGCATATGTACATATTATGAGGCATCAGTACAATTAATAACTTTTAAAATTCATTTTTGGAGCCCCTGCAACATGGACAGCATCAATATGGCTTTATATGAACTCCCTTTGGTTTAGAGTTCGCATATACACACATCTTAAGAGCTACCAAAAAGAAACAGTTTGGAACAATACTGAAATTTTACTTAAACAAACCTCATAAACCATAAAATCATATTAGATAACTGTAGATTGCATGAATGTGCAAGTCCTTACTTATTTTTAGGAATTGAGAAAACCACCCAGCAGGCACTTGGAGCCAAAAACTACACACAGCTTTGTTTACACAGAGTTGATAGCGTAACCTCTTGTCCATAAACTAGCAGTAGCTTTGTTACCACATTACTATCACTTCCAGTTAGCAGATAATGTTTGACCATTATCAACATTTTCTGAAACATTTTTAAGGTAAAATTTGTTTTTGAATATTAATACCCTGCATACTTGTATTTTACAGATTTTCTTTGTTTCTTATCAGCTTTTAGAGGTTTGTGTGACTTGGTTTCGAATCATAGATGTCTGTCAATACTCTGGTACCCCCTGAATGTGTGGAAATACACCATGTAGCAAATTCAACACAGGGTCATAAATATGAGGTTAAAAGGACCTATATTTGACTAGTAATAAAAATGGTTAACTAATTAATTCACAAAGAACACAAGATATTTAACTTACATCAACAAAGAGTGGTAAATTACTCTACAAATCCTGAACTTGAACTAATTGCAAGCCATCAGACCATGATTGAATCTATCGAATCTTACATCACATGCTGCAGTCCCATGAGATGGACTACCTGTAATCTGTATATACATAACACAAAATTTTAGAAAATTCAGCAAACAAACTTGTATTTATCAAAGTTTCCAGCCATTCCTTAAAAGATCCGCCTAAACAGTGCTGATATAACATAAAACGGAGAATTATTTCCCTGGCCTTAAATAAAGCTAAAATAAACCCACTATTTTGTAACCTCCAAAAACCGCTAACCATGTTGAATTATTAAAAGCCAAAACATGTTATCCTACCAAACAAATGACGCTTGCAGCGTTGCCAATTTGATAATTCATCTATAGTTTGTATATAGGACTATGCAAAATAAAGTAGCACATGGGACATTAATAATAAAATACAAACATAAAAATACATTTAAAACTACAAATAAAATAAAATATTTATTTTTATCTATTATTATTAAGTATTTCATAAATTATGAGTCTTGTATGGTGATTATCACTTTTTTGTTGGATGGTGTCTTTTACAAAATTTATTTTGAGATCATTATGTATTGTTTCGTTGAAGACAAACTATGGGGCATTTAGAATTGCTCTCAAGAGTTTAGAATGACACATTTGGATTATCGTCATATTAGTTTTGCTGCTGCAGCCCCAGAGTTCTCTATTTATAAATAAAATTTTTTCAAAGCTAATTTAGATCTTCTGTCTATTAACCAGTACAGTTGTTTAGCGGTTAGGACTACGTCATTCCTAAATATTTTACTTCATATTTTTTTAGGAATTACTACGTTGTTCGTGTGTCTTAGAAGTTGGGGATTTACAAAGTATGAATGTGACATAACTGGCTTTGGTTTCGTTTATCTTGATAATCCATTTTTTAAACCAGTTTTCTATTAATGTGTCTTGTATATCTTTCAGGATTAGTATTTACCGATAAAACGGTTATGTCACTAGGAAATATTCCAAAAATTGTATTTCTGGATGTTGGTAAATCCAATGTATGAAGGACATACAGCAGTTGGACTAAGAACACTACCCTGGTGCACTCCTACTTTGATTGGATAGAACTCGCTTTTATTTGGAATTAACAATCACTGAGGTATGGTTTAAGTAAGTTAAAATAAGAGGATAGGATTTGTTTGATTTTAAATAGTAAACTAGTGTGCCGACTCAATCGAATGTTTCGCTTATATCCAAAAAAGCAGCTGTACAATAACATGTTTTGTTAATTATATCTATTAGTCGATGTATCTGCTGGACAGTTGACGAAATCTAGATTGGTGGTGGAGAATCCGTTCTCCGAGATGTCAATATGAATTCTGCAAAGTATGAGTTTCTCAAAGACTAGAGATTACTGATATAGGTATTATTGTTCGATAGGAATGAAAATTTGAGAAATTTTCCCGTGGTTTGACTATAGTAATTATTTAGGATAATTATAATTGCTTTGGTCAGTACTGCAGTTAGTCTTATTATTCCATGAAATATATATTAATGATGTAATAATGAGGGCGGCGGGATACTTACGAGGAGACAAAAGATAACCCACTTCTATGTAAAAGAAACTTTATTCTAATATCTCACCGTCGCACCTACACACGTCTGTACAGTTCAGGAGCTAGGCACCCTCTGTGCGGCGCTGCTCTGCACCCCAGCAGCGGAGAGAAAGAGAGAGACATATACATGTACATACATAGAGGACAAGAGCGTCCATATTTCTAACAATTCACAACACTAATGCTTTTCGAGAAAGTTCTTTAGCCATCTTAGACGCTGCTTTATCTGCTCCCATTGCTTGTTTGAGCTCTTAAGAGTGACGTCTGTTTTTTTTGATCAAAAAATCAATTTTGAGATTTTTATTTTTTCAGAAAGCTGAAAACCCTAAGATCATGTTTTTTTAATTTTTTCTATATCTCAATTTATCGCAAATATATACATACCTATATATTTCCACGCTCGCCAAGCAATTTTTCCGCCCTGTAAGTTGTGACTTGTTTTTTTGGAAGAAATGTCGTGTTTTTTGTATCAAAAAATTAATTTCAAGTTTTTATATTTTCGAAAGGCTAACGACTTCAGAATCGCAATGTTTTTATTAATTCTTCATATCTTTATACCTATACATGCATGCTCGCCGCAACAGTTTTTCCGCGGTGCAAGTTTCAACGAGTTTTCTCGCCAGTTACATCGTGGCCTTTGAACGAGCGTTGAATTTGATATCATTATGTCTAAATGTTCGCAAAACAAAGAATCTTGTAAAGATCCAAATAAATCAAAAAGTGGTAGGAATTAAAAATGAAAGTTTCGTGGGCTGATAAAAAATATCAGCAATCCTCAAAACATGCGATAATCATGAGAAAAAGGAGCTTGATGAGCAAAAAGAACTTTTTCAAGAGGCCCAAGGATTAGTTTATGACGCAGTAATCGCAGACTGATAATTGGTAAGCATTTTGTCTATTATAATTGTAAATAGTTGAATGCGAAATAGAAAAATCTGGTGTGAACATCACACGACTTTCCTTATCCTATTATTATATATATTATACCGTGTTCATCGTCTCGACCCTGCGCTGCTCTCGTCCTGGAACTTGTTATTTTAAAAAAAAGGACGAGGCGCGAGTCCGACACTAGAAAGCTGATTAAAATAAACAGTACAAGACAATAATTGACTCGTACTTAAAATTTTGCTACGTCACTGAAGGTAACCGTGCGAGATTGGCCGCACGGCCTTCGCCATTATCGCCTGCGTGCTCCCTCCTAGCGGCCAAGCGTTCCTGCCCGTCCTCCCGCAATCGGTCCGTTTAATTAATTTTTAATCGGTTATAACTTATTTCATTGTAATTTTTTGTTCGTCTCGGTCCGATCTATCCGGGAATATAAATTTCCTGAAACATTTTATGAATACCCGGTATATTAAAAATCCTGAGCTTCAATTTTTTTTTGAGTTCCTATTTTACCAACTTTTATTTTAAATTCATGTTTACCTTATGATAACAAGTCATTTTTATTCTCATAAATTTTTTGTATCTTCAACCGTTTAGATTCGCGACCGCTTTGCGACCAATTTTGCGACCTTGCGACCAAACGGCTCGGCCGATTTTTACCAAAAGCTTCGCACTGCGTCTCCTACCTACAACTAACTTGCATACCAAATTTCAAGTCTCTATCTCTTACGGTTCTCGAGATATCCTGTTTACTGACAGACCGACAGACACACACACACACGCACATACACACACACACACACACACGAACCAATGATTCAAACCAACATTTTGGTGTCCTGATGCTATATTTCGTCCAGAAATGTGAAAAACTGGGTAGGTCAAATTTCCGCCGATTACATTACTTTCCTTATTATAGGATAAGGAAAGTAAAAAAGCTCTAAATGCGTTTTTCTCAAAATTAGGGTTTTTCGCGCGGTGGACACGATTTCTCGGAAACCATTAATCCGATCGACCTAAATTTTTTTTTATGTATTTATTGAAACAATAGCTTGTCTATATTCTACAACCAATTCTTCAAATTGAACTTAAAATATATTATTTTACTTTAGAAGAGAGTAAAAGACGTTTTCCCGAGAAAATTTTTTCGTAGACTGGTATTTTTTTTCTACTGACCTTAACAACTTGGTTGTAGAATACAGAAAGGATATATATGTCTACGCCAGCGTGGTCCCGTGGTTGAGGGACGGGCTGCGATGCTGACGGACCCGGGTTCAATTCCCGGTGCTCTCTGATGCTTGGCGGGTGGCCTAATCAGTCACTAAAAATAATTGAGTGTAAGGTGCAGTGCTTGCCACATCGCCCCGCATCAGAGAAGGTACGCGACGACCGGGCAGAGAGAGCGAACGTATGAGAGCCTTAACCTCTCAGTTCGCAGGCCGTGCTTCCACGCGGGGCGTAGAGCCTTACCATTATTATTATTATTATTATTATTATTATTATTATTATTATTATTATTATTATTATTATTGTTATTATTATTATTATTATTATTATTGTTATTATTATTATTATTATTATTATTATTATTATTATTGTTATTATTATTATTATTTTATTATTATTATTATTATTATTTATTATTATTATTATTATTATTATTATTATTATTATTATTATTATTATTATTATTATTATTATTATTATTATTATTATTATTATTATTATTATTATTATTATTATTATTATTATTATTATTATTATTATTATTATTATATATGTCTACTTTAAAATGCCGTTTGATTTTCTCTTTCAGGAATACTGGTGCAAAGATATCCTGTCCACCGCACAACATACGGTTTTTCAGAAGACGACTTCGGTCCCCTCTGGTGGAGTTGAAATAAATAATATAATTAAAAAAAATTGTTTTTGATGCCCCTTTTCAAATGGTCAAAATATCATATCTCTAAATAAAACAGATTTCTATAAAAGAAATATAAAAATTGGCCAAGTTTCACCCAAAAAAACAGACGTCCCCCTTAAATTTGCTCTCTTTTTTATTTCTCTTGGGGTGGTAAGTGTTAGTTGTTGCTGAGTTTCTATTAGTCCTTCTAAGCTTTGCTTCAGTTCATTATCCGTTTCATCATTATGGGAAGTGTCGGGTGAATTGCAGTGTATTTTAATAATGTTATTTGCCATTGATCTGGTGTTGTATTGATTCTTTGCTATTATTTCTATTAGGTGTTTTATAATTTCAGAGTAATTTATGACGTCGTAAAATTTGTAGCCATTTTTAAACATTTTTATTCGTATCTTCTTTTGCATTATATTTTTATTAATTTGTTGTGATAGTACTACATATTTGTTGTTAGTTCTTATTTCGGTTTCATTTTCGCTGTTTTTTAGTATGTTTTTACCAGGTATATTCTTTCTCATTCTTTAACTGATGTAGAAATAATTCTATATAATTGTTGTTGACTCTTTGTTGGTGGTATATTGGTTGTTTGTTAGCTGATTTTGGCATATCAAGCAATTGACTGTGTTGATCAAGATTTGGTGGAACGAGATGTTGTTGAGAAAAGAACATTAATGTTTGTAAAATTGCAAAGGACACATTTGCATTTGTGTCATTTGTGTGTTATCAAATGGATAATTCTACATAAAGTTTGTATTTGTGGGACTTGATTATTTGCTGTTGGTTGACCTTAAACATATATCCTAGTTGGTTATTGTTATCAAAACCAGCGAAGTTACCTAAAGAGAAGAAATTTTTAACCAATTAATTTTTATTACTTGGCACTGCACCAATGTTTATTTTATCACTTTTCACTTTCATTGACGGAAATAGAATTGTTAATGCGTGTGTTTACTCTTTGAAACTGTAAGGGATAGTAGACGTTTAATTTATAGTCATTTGCAAATGCCGTTTATTCATACATTCATTCTTATATTAAAATCCTGTGGTGAATAATTATACACCAAAATAACAAAGCCTACCTAGCAATATTATATATTAAAGTGTTGTCTGCTTTTAACTAAAAAAAATTAATACCTCATTCTATTTTTAAAGAAAATTTCTAAATTTAAAAGTTTGTTTTTTATATTAAAAATTTTAAAAGCTTTCACATTAAACATATAGTTATATTGATTTATTGTTGACGTTTCAACTTAGTGAATTTTTTCAACCCCATACTAGAATACAGGATTTGTTCGGAAAGTAATGCAATTTGAACGCGCCGCTCCTCCTGGTCACAACGCGTTCGGACAAGTTGGGTTAGGTGAGGTAGGGGTGAGATACTATTAGCTTCACAACGCTTCTAAGCTCGGCCTGCTGTGAGTTCTAGGAGCGTCAGGATCGCTGTTTCCGTGAACATGCTCTTAGTACCTGTGTCACGACGCGCAATGGAGAAAACTATCGAACAACGTTACGCGATCAAGTTCTGTGCTAAACTGAACAAAAACCTCGCCGAAACCCACCAAATGATTCAAGCAGCCTGCATGGACTCTGCTCTCTCGAATTCTCAAGTTTTGAGATGGTTGAAGATGTTTAAAAATGGCCGTGACAAAGTAGAGGACGATGGCCCCTGCTCTGGACGGCCATCAACTAGTACGTGACAAAAATGTGTCTCGTGTTCGTGATATTTTAAATACCTATCGTCGAATAAGAGTGTTTGAATAATAGTAGGATCTTTCAATATTCTAAAAACCACTGTGCGCGAAATTGTTACCGACAATTTGCACATGGGGAAAGTGTCAGCCACACCGCTCCGTGCGTCTAGCAATTGTCGGCTAAGCACAGCTTAGCAACGTTGCCCTAGCCCCTCTATAGTTTTGATCTGGCTTTGACAGATTTCTTTTTGTTCTTGAGGATCAAATCCGACCTAAAAGGAACCAATTTTGAAATCCTTGAAGAGATGCAAACCGCCGTGACAAAGGCCAAAACGAGGTCTTTAAAAGTACTTTAAAGAATTTTAAACGTTTGTAGCGATATCTTGAATAATTTTTTATGCACTTGATTGCATTACTTTTTGGACAAAACCTGTAAAACTTGTCACAAATTTATTCCAGTCTTTTCTGTTGAATGAGATTCTCTCTATTTCTTTCCATGTTTCTCCTTTTTTATTTGAAGTTCTGATAATTTCTTTAGCCTACTTTATTTCCGACCATTATCTAGTTCTTTTCTTTTGCGTTTTTGCTTCTTATATCTGTCTAATCGGTATTGTCTTACTCATCGTTTATAAGTGCTAATTGTCTTTATCTTCTCTAGTGACGTTCTTAATTATTCTTAAGTATTTTAATTCTAGGACCTGAGTCTTACTTTTTTTAAGATGGTTAAGTATCCTAGTTTCATAGCCATACGTGAAGATCGGGCTATATTTTTTTGTGAACGGTCACTTTTATGCGTTTTGTTAATTTTTTTTTTGGTTATAAATTCTGTGCTTATAGTATAATATAACTTATTAGCTTTTTGTATTTTGTTACTCAATTATTCTTTCTGTCTTCCTTTCTCATGTAATAATAATAATAATAATGGTAAGGCCCTACGCCCCGCGTGGGAGCACGGCCTGCGAACTGAGAGGTTAAGGCTCTCATACGTTCGCTCTCTCTGCCCGGTCGTCGCGCATCATCTCTGATGCGGGGCGATGTGGCAAGCACCGCACCTTAGACGACCGCCATTATTGCCCCTTGTTCGAATGAACGCAGGTACTCAATTATTTTTAGTGACTGAGTAGGCCACCCGGCAGGCATCAGAGAGCACCGGGAATTGAACCCGGGTTCGTCCGCATCGCAGCCCGCGCCTCAACCACTGGACCACTCTGGCTGTTTTCTCATGTAATACAACCCCTAAATAATAAAATTGCTAACTTATTCTATTTATGTTTCTTCGAGTTGTATATGCATTTCTTTTTCTTTTGGTATAACCATCAGGTTAATTTTATTTTTATTATTCTTCATTCCGAATTTGATAAGTGTGTCGTTTCAAATGTTAAAATTGCATTGTAAAAATCTTTTGCTACATCATCTGCCAATGCGCATTCTGTAATATCTACATTTTTTATGTTGTCGTAACGTATGTATAATGTTTCCATTGTTTTTTTTTATAATCTTATCCACAAATATTATAAATAGTAAAGATTTTAGCACACCTCCTTATCTAACTCCTTCCTTTGTATGGAATACGTTATAATATATTTCACGTTATTGCTGATTACGCAATTAGATGTTTCTTTATATAGACTTTTAATGAGTCCTATTAGCTTACTATTTAGTTCTGGTTTATACAGACTCCCATATTTTAGTCCTAGACACCATATCGAACGCTTTTTCTTCTTCTTCTCCACTATGCTTTGTAGATACTCCGTTGCTTTTTCTATTTTAAAACCGCCAAGTGTATACTTTCTCCTGTGGTTATTTTTTTTATAAATTATCTTTTAACGTAAATGTGCGGTCTAGAACACTTCTAGTTTTTGTAGATATTTTTTCTTCCATAAGTTAATATTGGCCGGATTAGTGCTGAGAGGTTCTGCATATGGTTAGCAGTTGCATTTTAAGTCTAAAAAGTGCTTTGCTGGGTAAGATTATACGCTTTTTTTCCGCAATCTGACTATTAGCATTATTGATTAAAACACCCAGAAATTAGTTAATAAATAAATAAATAAATTAGTTAACTTCACGAACTTCTTTAAGTTTATAATTTTTTTAATGTTTGTTCAAAATGCGCTTTCAACGTTGTAGAACTTTCTTTTTCAATTTACAATGTTGCTTTCCGTGTTTTTATACATTGTAGTTTGTAGTTTTATAATTATTTGTTTTGTTGGTCATTTTTTGAGTGAGATTTCTATTGTTGTCTTGTGCTATTTGAGTATTCAATATTTTTCAGTTCTTGTTTGTAGTTGTTTTGTTTTTTAGCTTTATATATTTTTCCATCCTCTCTTTGCTTTTCTTACATTCTCCTTTCTTTCATTGTCCGCTTGGATTCTTTATCTATATGATTTATTTTTCTTTTTTGTTGCCTATTCACAACATACATCAAATTAGTTATGTAAAGATGCTTAGTACTTTATCTAAACTTTATTGCGTTACTTTCTTATATGTTACCCACTATTCAGTTACGGCCTTGTTTTCTATATTTAGAAATTGTTATATTTTTTAAAACTTGTCTCTCTTTTTTCTTATTTATTTGCTATGTGGGCCTTAAGATTTGCCTCTAAAGGAAAGTGATACAAGTCAATATTTGGTTTTCCAAACAATCTTTTGTCTTATATGTTTAAATAGTAACGTGCATAGATAATGCGGTGGTTAATTACGTTCGTTGTTTTTCTATCCGGCGATATTCAAGTTAGTGGGTGGACGCAAGATATAATGCAAAGTGGCAATTGAAGACAGAAAACAAAACGGTAACGTAGAGGAGCGATAGCTAACCTTTGAAGCGTTGAGCTGCGTTAATACGTTTATCAAAGCCAGTAAATGTCTGAAGTTAAATAGCCTAAAGCAATACCAAAATAACATAGTTTAAGGTGTATAATAACGAAAGTACTACGGATGAGCAGAAACACAGAAATGTAGCAGAATATAAAAGCAAAAAAAAAACGACAAAACCTCGGACAAAACGAATACGAAATCCAAAGATAAATTAGGATTAATAATAACCAATATAAAATAAAAACGAAAGTATTAAAAGAGAAAATTCGGAAGTAAAAAAATTGAGATAAAAAAATGTTGTTACCTTTGAAAATAAAACATTGTAAGAGAGGATACAAAACTTGGAAGAAAGGTTAAATAGAAGTTTATTGAATTATCTTTGCTAATAACATCATAAGTTAAGAAAAACAAATTTTTAAAATATAAATTTCGTCTAAAGCAATAGTTTTAGGAAATGTTCCAATAATGCTAGCTGCATTTCCACGTTAGATAGCTAAACTAATTCTTTGGCTTAGGTATGATTTCGATCTGGACTCTCCAGTTAGTAGGTGAAGGTAGTTTCCAAGCTTTGCAATAAAATCCGTTGCTTCATCACACCAAGGTCCCAAAGTCTCTACTGCAAAAGAAATGAAGATGTACCCTTGGTCGATGAGCTCTTTGTATTTCCTCTTCTTGTTATTGGCAGCATTGTTTTGCGATAAGGCCAGCAGTTACACTAAATTGATTGATGTACGATGGGGCTAGGGTATCAGTACAGGTAGCATCCCAAATAAGGTTCATACCATACAACCACGGGGTTAAAGTTAAACCGTCCACTCTTTTGCCATCATTAGGGAAGAGTCCACATGGTTCCAGTTTAGATGGGATGTTAATAAATGATAAGGCTTGTTGGATAATCTTATTTAGTTCCTGGTGGCGAGAGTGACGACTTTTTGTACATGAGAGACCATGAATTCCTGACTTGTCCACTTTATCTCCACAGATGCAGTTGTGGGGCTCGCAAATGTTACATTCCAATCTGAGAGCAACTGATATTCTGAAAGTGTTGTCATTCAGAAAAGTTCCAAGTTTCGTGCATGGAATTGCATTCAGCCAGGCACCGGATTTGGGTTTAGTGGAGGCAAGATATCTCGCCTGATCTTTTTCAGAAGTGAAATTGAAGGTTCGACTTAATCTGTTCATATTCAGGATATCCCAACTTTTTTGACATGAAGGAATACGTCAAGCTTAATATTGATTATTTCTTCAAGAGATTTTGAGATGTTCTCATCAATTCCATTCAGTAGTGTAGTAGAGTTGAGGAGGGGGGTTGTCCTGAGCAAGAACGTTAGTCTGGGTATCCAGACTGAATATTTCAGAAGAAAATATGCTGTGTGGGAGCTTAGGCTGAGAAGACGTGAGAATAGAAGATTGATTTCTTCTTCTTTTTTTGAAAAACAAAATGGAATGGAGTCAGATTGTCAATAATAATTTGAAGTTTCGGTAGAAGTTTTTGAAAGTTAGAGATCGCTTATTATCAGGGTCTGAACAGAAGTATAGCTCACACTTCGATGGATTCACCTCCAAACCAATTTTATGTCATTCTTTGATAAGAAATTCAAGGTCATCCAAAACAACTTCAGGTTTTCCACCACTTGTTCCATCGTCCAAGTAATATGAATTGAGCTCATAAGAAAAACTACTAATTATTGATTGAATTATTAAGCAGAATAGGAGAGGTCCACAAGGGTCATCTTGCTGTGCACCAACAAACGATAAAATACGGTACTTTCCAAAGAACAGAAAGCTTGGATTATGGTAGCATTGCGTAAGAAATTCATATATTTCAGGAGAATGTTGTATAGTTTTCTCCAACATTACATCTCGTTCCACCGAATTAAAAGCATTTCGAAAATCAATTTTTAGGATTACTTTGTTCGTGTTGCGATTTAGTTCGATGAAGGATCTTGTGGAATGGATAATGGCTTCGCATCCACCTTGTGTTCCAAAACCAAGTTGAATTGGACGTAATAATTTTCTAACTTTTTCTTTCACTTGTGAACAGGCTATTTTGGCAGCTAATCTTCGTAGAGTGCAGCCAATTGCAATGGGACGGATTTCACCATCTTTCTTGTTTAAAGGACAAAGGTTAAATATACTAACGACAAGTAAGATTTATTAAAGAAAGAAAACGACGAAATAATGTGTATAAGGATTAAAAATAAGCGAAGGTACCTAAAACAAACACAAAAAAATAAACAAACTTATAGAAAAAAAATTGGGAATTACAGCAAAAATTAAAACCACAAAAAATAAGAGAAAAAATGTTAAGTTCCCTAACGTAAATGAAAAAGATAAAGTAATGAAAAATAAAAAAAGCTAAGAAAAAAATTATATTAATGACGTTTTGATGAAAGAAGAAAAAGAAGCCAACGACGTTCAAAAGGAAGGGAAAAGGCAAAAGCAAGCTTGCTAAAGTATGGAAATGGAATAAAGAAAAAAAATCGGTGGAAAAAGCTAAAATAATTAAATAAAAGACTAAAACTAAAGGGACAGCGGACGGAAATTACTAAAATGAATTAAGAGATGAAATAATTTATATGGAAAAAGAAGAATAAGGAAGAATTTAAAGGAACAGATCACTAGAAACATCGCACAATTGGAGACTGCGTTTTAAAGAACACAGCAGTTGATCTTGACTTTTGCACAAAAAAAAAAACTATTGAGCGATGAGGTTGAGCATGGTAAAGCTGTTGCTGCCAATGGTGTAAGATGGCGTCAGAAAGCTGATATTTCGTACTACAAAAACTTATTTGATAGTTTTGTGAATGGTTGACTAAGTTTTGTTTGAGCTCACGTCAAAGATGGACACCAGCAAGGAGAAAATACGCTGTATTTTACAGTTCTTCTTCGATAAAGTGAAAACGCAAGCCAGGCGGCTGAAAATGTGAATAGTGTTTATGGTTCTGATACTGTAACAGCCAATGAAGCACAGTTTTGGTTTCGTCGATTCCGTTCCGGTAATTTCGATGTTAAAGCTGCACCACGATCTGGAAGGCCAATTGTCAAAAATGTGGATAAAATCATGGAAATGGTCGAGTCCTACCATTATATAAGAACTATTTCTGTTGCCCAGGAGCTAAACATTGCACAAAAAACCATTTCTGAAGTGTATGGTGACTGACGATGAAAAGTGGATCACCTAAATGGTCGTGGTCAGTGCAAATGGTGGCCAAGCCAGGATTGACGGCCAGGAAAGTTTTGCTGTGCGTTTGGTAAGATTGCCAAGGAATCATATACTATGAGCTGCTCTCCTACGGCCAAACACTTAATTCGAACCTGTATTGTGAACAATTGGACCGTCTAAAGGAAGCAATCGTCCAGAAGCGACCAATTTTGACCACTAGGACAGGAATTATGTTTCATCAAGGCAACGCCGGGCCACACACATCGATAGCGACACGGCAGAAGCTCCGGGAGCTTGGCTGGTAGGTTCTTATGCATCCACCTTACAGTCCGGACCTGGCACCAAGTGATTACCACCTGTTCCTGTTCATGGCGAACTATTCTGCTGGTGAAAAATTCGCCTTAAGAGAGGCTTGTAAAAATCGACTGTCCCAGTTTTTTGCCAAGGACAAGGGACAAGGGCTTCTATGAGAGAGGCAACCTTGAAAATGGCAACAAGTTATTGAACAAAACGGCGCATATTTGACCTAAATCGGTTCATTTTAACAGTAAGTGTGTTAAATAAAACCTTCAATTTCATGCAAAAATAATGGATTTCTTTTTATTAAACCTATTATAAAAAGCTGATATGTGTCTTATATTACAAAACAATCATAATTCAAATTTAAATGACATAAAAAATCTGTTACGAGACGACGTGCAGTGATAGTGAAAGAAAACAAGTCCCTACGAACAAAACAAACACCAAAAGGACGAATTTGAATCTACAACTCTAAACGTTAAAACAGGAAGACAGAATTTAAAATTTGTTGCAAAGCTTGATTTATAATCGGACGGGACTTCAATACAAAAAATCTGATCACTCTCGATCTAACTTCTATGTCTTCTTACATAGACAAATCTTTGCTTTATTTTCTTATTGCAAAAGTAACTCTCAGGCTTACCTCTGCACACTTATTTTATTATTAAATGTAGAACGGTAAATAAATCCACGTGTCTAGTCCCTTTTCCTGGATTTCTAGCAAATTCTACGTTATAATTAATTTTATTAAAAAAGGCTAATTATACGTAATTTATTTTTAATTTTTATATTTTTTTTGTTTTTCTGATGAGGACTTTCTTATTGTTTGAACCTAACTGCTGTTTTAATAATAATACGTTGGCTATTTTTTATTATTTTATTCATTATTTTACAAATTAATTCAAACTAAATGGTTACTAATTGTTTTTATAAAAAATAAAAATAAAATAAACTCAAATCAATATTAAATAATTTAATAAAAATCTGGTGTGAACATCACACGACTTTCCTTACCCTATTTGGGTAATTCTGGCAAAAATCCTAGGCTTCAATTTTTTTTCGAGTTCCTATTTTACCAACTTTTACTTTAAATTCATATTTATCTCGTGATAACAAATAATTTTTATTCTCATGAATCTTCAACCGTTTAGATTCGCGACTGCTTTGCGACCAAACGGCTCGGCCGATTTTTACCAAAGGTTACGCACTACGTCCCCTACCTACAAGTAACTTGGAAACCAAATTTCAGGTCTCTAGCTCTTACGGTTTTCGAGATATCCTGTTTACTAACAGACAGACAGACACACACACGCACACGAACCAATGGCCCAAACCAACTTTTTTGGTGTCCTGAGGCTATATTTCGTCCAGAAATGTGAAAAACTGGGTAGGTCAAATTTCCGCCGATTACATTACTTTCCTTACTATAGGATAAGGAAAGTAAAAATAATTAAAATTAAACAAAAATAACAGAATTAGTAGAAACATAGTGTGAAATACACTAACAAGGATGTATATGCATATTCTGTTTAATTTTTTTAAAGCAAGTAGCATATCTTTAATAAATTCACCATTTGTTTACATCAAATACTTTTTATGTTAGTTAAAAATGTTTAGTATATTTTGTTATATTTCTCATTTGCTACTTTATTTTGCACGTTACTGTATATAAACTGTGGATAAACTGGCAACGTCGCATCTTCATTTGTTCGGTAACGTATTTAAGGGTTTTAATAATTCAGCATGTTTGTGGCGGCCCAGTCCGGCGCGCCAACAGTACAAGCTCTCTCTTCTCGCCGCAAGCCCTGAGAAGTCTCACTCTTTCTTGTTCCCACAGCTGTGGCAATGCAAGCGGCGCTGGTCTGTGCCGTGCGCACCAGAGTTCTTCCGACCTCCGGTCTGGTAAGTTCGCTACGTGCTTATGCACATATCATTTATTATGTTAAAGTTTATTATTAATTAAGTATGTAAAGTTATTTCGCGATCAGTTGCTTCACATCTCTCCTTCACGAAAGCGTGCGAGCCCCGGCTTAAACCGTACATGTTTAGCTGTTTTTGTGGGATATAACGTACTTGTTCTCGTTTTATTTGGGACCAGATAAATCATTTCCACAAATTTCAGGTGTTCGCATGTTATATCGGCACTGTTTAGTCGAATCTGTCAATGACTGGAAAATTTCATATATACAAAAATTTGCTGGAATTTTCCAAAATGTGTAAGCGCTCTATTATACTTGATTACACTTTTTTTATTATTTGGCGTATATATAGATTATAGTCAGTTGATCACATGGGACTGGAATATGGATTCTAAGGTTGGATAGAAATTTTGTGATGGCTTTTGATGAGTTCAGGTTTAGGATTTGTGGAGCAATTTGTTGCTTTTTGTCAATGGCCATTTAAACCTTAAAAAACCATATATTTCCACACATTTGGAGGGTAATAGAGGACATCTATATTCGGAACCACATCACAAAAACCCTTAAAAGTTCATAACAAAACAAAGGAAATCCGTAAAATAAGTCATATTCATATGGGAGGTATGCAGTCATAAAGTATGAAAACAGATAGTACTTGAAAAATGTTTCAGGAAACGTTGATAAGTTTGTGGTCAAGCGATTACGACATTAATCATCGGTGCAGGCAAAGCTGGGTTTGGTTCTGGGCTCCAGATATCTCGTGTGTTCTATCCATTCACCAAAAATAAATAAGTACCTGTGTTCAATTCAAATAAGGATGATAATTTGGCTATGTAATATGCAATGTTTGACATATTGACCCATATTGGAGATGATATGCCATCGCACTATAATTTTGATATTTGTTCAAGTGAAATTGCCTGTTCCAAATTGCGTTGAAAGAGATTTTAATTTAATTAAAGATTTTTAAAATAGATTTATTTATTATTAACTTTGTTAATAAATGCTGTTTGAATTAGTTCTTAAAACTGCAAGAATACGCTTAAGTTGGGTTATGTTATATTTAAATAATTATTTTTTTATCTTGAGTTATAATGAGTAATACTATAGTGTGATGCATATCCAAGTACATTCATTAAAAGAAAACATTTATTCAGGTGCACAAATTTCATAAAGTAAAGCTAGATATTAGAAAGGCCAAGCCCCAGTTCGAATACAGTATGGATTTAAAATTATTTTTGAGTAGATGTACTTTTAAAACATGGGGCCGGTGAAGAGATTGCTCTGTAAGCAATCCCAGAATGAACTTAAAAAAACCTTTCGATTTCGATTTCGAATTTCGGGAAACTTCGAAATCACTATCGCTCGATTTCATTGTCTAAACTTATTTGTGGCTTTTTAGATACGTATATTTTTATTTTTGATTTTTAAGGAATTTTGGTAGTATTAGCAATATTTCACTGCATGTTGTTACTCTTATTTTAACAACTGTAATCTTATACATGAAAATAGTGAGGACTGACGACTATTGTCACCGAAACGTTGGCCTAACTAACCCCTTGTCAGATTTTTTTTTTGAGACATTCATTTGCAATCTGTTACTTTAACAATAAGCAAAACAAGTTACAGTGGTAATTTACACGTGGAGTAAAACCCCATTGCCGTTTCTCCTTGTGAAGTATTCTTACAATTATATGTACCTATATATTAAGTACCAGTATAAATATTAAAAGCAATGAGGAATATTCAACGACTTGAAACGTTTAAGTCTAGACTCTTGGTCACTGTTTGTCGACCAAAGTCAATGCTAGGTGATTTGAATGCATTTCAAAAGTTATTTGTTACTACACTTCACTACTACTTTAACTTTTTACACTCAAATCTCATTGCTTTATTTGGAACATAATAGGGTGCACTACTAATAGTGCGAATGTTGGAGTTTGACACACTGCCCCATAGCTGGATTTCATAGTTTCATATTGGTTTTATGACAGTTTTGTAAACCAGCAGTTTGTTAGAGATTAATAGCTTAGAGTTACGACCTAGTAATCTAATAATTTTTTAATTTTAGAGTTTTTTTCTCTTCGTCCAGATAGGAGTTCTCTATGTTAAACTTTTGTCGAGATGCAGACTTAAATACTTGACAGTCTGTTTTTAGTAGTCTTGTCATTAATGGGACGATACCTCTTCGTTTGGCGAAAGTAACTTGTACAGACTTGTGGCTGTTTAATTTACGAACGAATGCATGAGAGCCTTAACCTCTCAGTTTGCAGGCCACCACCACCACCACTTTTTGAACCATCTGCAGACATGCTTCAGGTTCTACTGTAGAGTTCTGGCGGCTGCATTGGGATCATGATGTGTAGCAAGGATTGTCAGCATAAGTTGCTGTTGTCATAAGTTAGCAGTTGTATTGGGGCTGGTAGGTATATTGGCTGTGTATAAAACGTATAAAACTGGCCCCAAAACGCTTCCCTGGCAGACTTCAGATTTAATAGTATATAGATTGCTTCTCTAAACTTTTTTAAAGTATCTTTCTTCAAGGTAAGATTTGATGATGCTTTAGTAAGGGTGTGGAATGGTCCGTTTTAACTTGAGTAATAGACCTTTGTTTCAGACCTTATCGTAGGTGACATTGATGTTGTCTACTATTCTATGAATCTGTTAAATTGTGGAATGTGCACTTTGAAACCCAAATTGATGATGGGTATAAGCTTTTCGTATTTGAGGATGGGAGAGAATCTTTTGAGTAATAAAAAATAAAAAAGTTTAAAAAACTTATAGACTAATAGTAGCAAACTTATGAGCCTATAGAAAGACAGGTCATTGATTGGTTTACTGGGATTCTGAAAAGGATCACTTGGGCAACTTTCCACTGGACTGGGAAAATTACTATCTGTAGAATGCTATTAAAGATTAGCATTGTTAACCTGATTGCTTTGGAAGGCAGCTCCTTCAGTATTCGCCCAGTGATTAGGTCATATCCTAGATATTTTTTGCAGTTTATTCTCGTAACAATCATTGTTTCTATTTGTATAATAGAGAAAGATTTGATAGGGAGCCAGAGCTAGATAGAGGCTGATAGGTAATTTTCAATATCACTGATTTCGTCTTCAGGTGGTAGTGGCTGGAAAACTTCCTGGAGATGAGTAGCAAAAACTTCAGCTTTGCTCACATCGGGTGTGCGCCCATGTTTCATCTTTGTTTCGGATTAGAGGTACCCATTGTTTAGGCCTATTGAGACAACTAATGACCCTGGTAGAAGCCATTTGTATTGATTGTGTAAATTTTTCTACTGCATCCTCAATGTCGGATGTTTTTAGTGGGATATTGATAGTTTTAATATGACTTTGAAGTAGCCCCAATTAGTTTTATGACTAGTTAGTGGTTTAATTATTTTTATTAATGAGGTGTTTATAGTTGCTATTATCAGGCTGTGGTCCAGGGATAAGTCAAAGTATGATGCAATTTTTAAGTAGCTAAGTGGTATATTTTTAATTACGAAAAAGTCGAGGTCGGGATTTTGTCTTTATTCATTTGTCAGTAGGTGGATTGATTGCTACAAAAGTCATTGAAGTCATGAATCTGTTACCAAGTGATTCAAAGTATTGTTCTAGTCTTTATGTGTTGGGACGATGTTCGGATGGACAGTCTTCTACAATTATACTCGTTGCTTGGATGTATTCTGAGCAGTATTTTTGGATTTCAGTAAAGTAGTTTTTGGAGATCAATAAGATATCTATGTTATTATGTAGTACAAATGCTTTGACTTCCTGGTGGTGATTAGCCAACCCGTTTGAGTTCCATTGGGCTATCTGGAGTAGTTGAGTTTTTTTTTTTTTTATTAGTGTTTACTAGCTGCTTGACCAGATCTTTTAGATCTCATATCTCTTCCATAAGTTTGCTAATCATAGTTTTCTGGGGATCTTTTACTTGTTGCATGTAGGAGAGTGCATTATTTGGGATTTCTAGTTCATTTGATCTTAATATATTAGCATATGTGGCAGGAGCTTGCTTACATGTTATATTTGATATAACTTCTTGTTTGTTACTAAATTTAGATACGATAATTGCATTTAGTGTTACCTGTTGGACCTGGTTGGAAGTAGTCAGTCTTTCTCTAAGCAGTAGGAATCTTCTATTTTTGATTTGTTTTTAAACCATTCTCTATAATTTGCAGAGTATTCTCCCAAACAAAGTACGCATTTAGCTTTGTTGCGTTCTTCTGTCTTCAAATGGCATGTTCTATAATCATGACCATAGAATTGTGCTGTTTCTCTCTTTTGATAAGGGGGTTCTACTTTCATGATGACGTTTAAAAAACTTTTCTAAACGCCATCATTTTATATACTTCTTTATTGTTATCTTGCTCTTTAAGATCAATAAAAAATAAATTATATGGAGTCCTTTTAGTAGGGAGTTTGACGGGAATAACGTCGTTTACATGGTGTCCAAAGGACGCCAGATCTTCTATTGATTCTTCTTTGTTAGTGGTGTGATACAGATTTTTTATTACTACTCTTAATGGCCTATCTTCAGGCAGTATAAAGATGTGTTGGATGACTTTATGATCATCTAGTACCTTTTTATAACCTTGTATTTATGGCTTGTTTTAAATAGTAGTTTTTGAAGAACAGCTTGAGACGTCCCAGTTCTTTATCTCTTATTTTTTTGTTTTGAGTTCCTGAAATGCATTTGGTTTAACTATGGCTATTGATTCTTTGGTCGTGAGAGATACAGTTTCTAAATCGTGAACAGGAGTGTTTGGAGTTAGAGTAGCCCATTCTTGCACTTGTTCGCATTTATTCCAATCTATTACTGACGAGTATTTAGAGGTTCTTGTGTGTATATATATATATATATATTATCAAGACCTTTCCTACCATACAGTGTAAAGGTATGTATTTACAAAATAAAACTAAACTAATTCTTGACATAATATTTAAAACTAAAAATTATTCTTGATTTCTACTCGTATGTACTAATCTGGTCCACTCCTTTTTGTTCTGTGCCATTACCTTCGGTTCTTGCCATGTTATTCCTTTCTGAAGAAGTTTTTCTTCTATTGTTCTTGTCCATGTACCTACTTTCGATTCCCATATTTTCTTAACCTGTCTATCTTTGTCCATTCTAAGTAGATGTCCTAACCATTGTAGCTGTCGTGTTTCTATTTTTTTTTTCAGTGGTTCTACTTTAAGTTCTTCTCGAATTATTTGATTTCGTATTTTATCTCTTCTGGTTACTCCTAGTACTTTCCTCAGATATTTCATTTCCATACTTTGTAGTTTACTTTCCTGTCTCTTCGTTGTTACCCACGATTCCCCCCCAAATGTCAATGTCGGTAGATAAATTGTTTTATATATGGTGAGTTTTGTTTTCCTAGAAATCTCTTTGTTGTTCAAGAATGTCTTTCCTAGTGCGTAGTACAACTTGACAGTGTTTTCTATTCGTTTGCTTAGTTCAGCTTCATGTCCTCCTTTGCTGTCTATAGTAACTCCTAAATATGTGAAACTTTTGACTTGTTCTAATTTACTGTTGTTGATTTTTCTGTTTGTCTGTTCTTCTTGTTCACCAATTGCCATGACCTTAGTTTTGCCTATGTTAATTTTCATGTTGTAGTCCTCTAACGTTTCTTTCCATATTTTTCTTTGGTGCGAATATCACAACGTCATCAGCAAACGCACATTCTGAGATGTTTATTCGTTGCATGTTTCTGTATCCTACACATAATTTCGCTACTTTTGACCTACATGCGTTAATAATGTCGTCCATGAGTAGTATGAACAGCAGAGGGCTTAGTACACCACCTTGTCTTAGGCCATTGCTTGTTATGAACTCTTCCGATTGTGAGTATCTAGTTCTTACATAGTTCCTGCAGTTTTGGTACATGCTTTTGGTGGCATTAAGTAATTGTTTTCCTACACCCCTTCTAATTAGGCTCTTCCAGATCGTTTTTCTTGGTGCGCGGTCAAAAGCTTTTTCTAAATCGATGAAGGCTAGGTAAACTTTTCTGTCTTGTTTTAGTGTTCTTTCTATTACTTCTTTTAAGCTAAATATGTGGTCTTGTATACTATGTCCCTTTCTGAATCCGCTTTGAGAGTTTATTAGTTGTCTTGCTAGGACTTTTCTTAGTTTCTGTTCTAAAATTCTTTCATAAACCTTGCATGCTATGCTCAACAGTGTTATTCCTCGATAGTTATGACAACTAAGCATATCTCCTTTTTTGTACAGTGGTAATATGATTCCCACTTCCCACTCTTTTGGTATTCTACCGGTTCTCCAAGCCTCTTTGCAAATGTCTAAGAATATTTGTGCTCCATATTTTCCCATAGTTTTCAGCATTTCTGCCTCTACTCCGTCGTGTCCAGGTGTTTTCCCATTCTTAACGTTTTTTATTGGTTCACATAGTTCCTTCATTGTGGGTTCTTCATCCGTTATTATTTCCATTCGTTCTGCTCTTTGTTCTCCTTCTTCATCTTCTCTTGAATTTTGTGTTACCGTTTCATCTACTGTTAGGATTTCTTGGAAGTGTTCTTTCCATATCTTTATCACTTCATTTTCTTCGGTTATGAGTTTACCTCTTTTATTCTTGACTTGGTTTAGTATTGTTTTCTTCTCTGTTCTACAATTTTTGAGCACCCTATAAAATAGCTTCTGGTTTTCTTTGCTGTTATGTTCCGAACTTCTTCCATGACTTTTCTTTAGCTGTCTTTATTATTTCTTTAACTGTCTTCCTTTGTTCCTTGTATTCTTGGTATGCTTCTTCAGTTTTCTTATTTAAATAATTTTTCCATTTCCGTTTCTTTGTTTTAATTTCGTTTTTAATATCTTCATTCCAACAATCTGTTTGTTTATTTTGGTTATTTATTTTGGCTACCCCACATACTGCCTTTGCCGCAGATTTCAAAATTCTTTTAAATATTTCCCATTTATTGTCTACGTCTTCGTGTAGAAATCTTTCGTCCAGTTTTTCGACTTCTTTCTGTATTAGTTCTTGGTATTTTGTCTGATATTGTTCTTCCTTGAGCATGTAAGTCTTAATATTTTCATAAACTTTTTTCTTTTGCAAGTTTTCCTTCTCTTTTGTTTGTTTTCTGTCCATGTGTCTTATTTTTCCTACTAACGTGTAGTAATCGCAGTAAATTTCGGGACCTCTTCTTACCCTAACGTCTTGAATCATATTCCTTTTGGCCTTTTCTATCAGGATGTAGTCGATTATTGATTTTTCGTCTCTACTTTTAACTTCCCTGGTGTACTGATGTATTTTCTTATGTTCGTAAAACGTATTTGTGACGATGAATTGGTTCTCTCTGCAAAAGTCGAGTATTCTTTTTCCATTATTGTTTCTTTCTTGTTCTCCAAATTTGCCTAGTGATTCTTCCGTTGACTTATTTTTTACTCCTACTCTTCCGTTAAAATCACCTACTGTGATTACTGTCCCTTTACTTTCTTCTGTGAGTGATGTTAGTTCGTTCCAAAATTGGTCCTTATTGTTTACATTATCGTCTTCGTTTGGGCCGTAGACTGCTATTGTTATTTTGTGTTGGTCTTCTCCTATTTCTACTGACATTAATCTTTCGTTTATGCATGTCCAATTACAAATTCTTTTTGCCCATTTCTGATTGACAATGCACGCTACACGTCCTTTTGCTCTCTGATTTTCTTGGACTCTGCTGTATATCATAATATAATTATCTTCTAATTGAATCATTCCTTGGCCTTTCTTTTTTGTCTCAGTTGCTACTATTATTTCTATCTCAATTTGTCTCAATTCATTTACTAGCTCCTTCTCTTTCCCACTAATTCCTCTTACATTCCATGTTGCTAAATTCCATGTTTCATGCTTCTTTTCAAATTTCTTTTAGGTTCTCTTGTTTTGTGTCTTTTGGTGTTTGGGTTGTTTCCTATTCAAATGCCATTTCATTGCCTGGTCGTCGTCTTTATATTTGTCGTGCAATCCAAAATCTGTAATCAGTTTTTTGGGTCGCCGTTGGTTATTTCTCTTGCTTTTCTTAACTCTTTCTTTGTCTCTTCCCATCTCCACTCTATTCCATCTATATACAGCTTTCTAAA
Source organism: Sinelater perroti (assembly GCA_036346155.1). NCBI lineage: Eukaryota > Metazoa > Arthropoda > Insecta > Coleoptera > Elateridae > Sinelater > Sinelater perroti. Next base: position 143,170 of record JARFIY010000075.1, on the reverse strand, counting down.
TCCTATTTTAGCGGTTTTTCCATGTGTTCTCTCCTCCTGGGCCCTTTTCCTGATTATGCCTTGTATTTCTCTGTCTTTCTTGGATAAGTCATCGTTGATAAATATCTTGAACTCTTTATTCCCTTTTAGTTTGCTTTTGTTCATCATAACTACTTTCTTATCATTGGAATTTTCTAGCTCGATTAGACAGGTTTTTTGGCCTAGTTTCTTAGCTGATTTAATTGGTACTTCTATTCCCAGTTTCTCTTTGAATACATTCAATATGCCTTCTTTCAAAACCTTAGGGTCATCGATATCAATTTCTAAGCTTTGTATCACTAAATTATTTCTCCTTTTTTCGTTTTCTAATCTCTCAACTTTTCCTTTTATTTCCTTTAGTTCCCTTGCCATATGTTCATTTTCACGTTTGATGCTTTCGTCTTGTTCTTGTAATTTTTTGATCTCGTCTTTATATTCCTGTTGGTTCTTACGAATTTCTTTGACTTCTGTAGTGAGGTTCTGCATCATAACAAACATTTTTTGTAATGTATCGTCTTGATTTCCTTTTTTTTTCTGGCGATCTCTTTGTTAATTTACTTCTACTGAATACGTCTATTTGTCCCGATGGTTTCCTTTTCTTTGTTCCATCTTCCGATGTACTAAACTCATTCTCAGAACTATCCATATTTTAGGTTTGGTTTTAATAATTCTGAGTGCGGCTCTGTTCCGTATTTACTATTTACAATATTGTATGTACAGCTGTGCTCAGCGATAAGAGCCTTGCCCGAATCTACTTCTCGGAGGTCAAGTCTCCTCTGATGCACGTACTTAAATATTAAACTGAGAAATTAACAGTTTTCTCTTACCTTAATTGGCACACTTATTTTTATTATTTCCACGTTCACCGTTATGCTTTAAATAGTATTATTATTTGCTCGAAACCTCCCAAAATGGGTAAATTGCTTCGGAGCGATTTATAAACACACGCACGTACTCTAGGCCAGGACCGTATTCATTGTGTGTATAAATGGAATCAATTGTTGATAATTTTGAGGGTATGGGAAAAATGTTTGTTGCGGTTGTTGCCAATGTACGTTTAATGACGATCGGGGTATAATTTGCTGTTGTGATTAGATAAACCACTAGTTGTGTAAATGTCGGAATGTTATTGTTCGACGACATATTGAAGGGTACGGCAAAGTTTAAAAAGTTGTGAATGATAAGACCATTTACATTTACCTGCGGTGTTGTATTATTTTGCGTTGCAGCGAATTGTTCTAATTTAGTTTAAAAATAGATACTTTAGAGTGTCCATCAAAATAACGCCCGATATTGACCTGGCCTCCACTTATCATGTGTACTGTGAAAGTCAAACGCGAACTGTGTAAGATTAATTATATGTAATCAGTGCTTCTTTTTGTCAAAGAACAGCGTCCCGGCACGTTTTGAAAATTTGATGTTTGGTCCACGTGGACTTGAATCACCCAGTCGAGCGTAGCAAGTCGGCGACAAAATTATTAAAACAGTGCATGCACGTTGCTCATGTGTAGAGTCCGATTTATATGTACTTTGTCTGCGCTGGTTGTGATGACACTACTCGCTTGTGTTTGGTTATGTGTATTAAGTTCCATGACCGAACAGATCATGCATCAGTTAATGAAATTGTTATCAAGCACCAAAAAATTTCTTATAACAACATCAAGGCATGCGATGGAGCAGCTTACTATAACCTTGGCAAGCGGAACATTCACTCCCGGCTAAAACGAAGCGCTGTTATGAGTTCTCTTAGTTCTTTTGGCGATGTGGGTTTGATGACTTCAGTAATTACTGGTTGATATCTTTCAATACGTTTTATTATTTATAATGTATGACTTGGGGAGCATCTAATTGCCAGTGTAAAAACCTGTTCAAGATGGATAGCAAACGCTTTCGATTTCTCACTGTCTGTGTAAAAGGTGTCAGTACCAGATTTGAGTGTTGGTAGCTCTTGGTGGGTTTTCAGGATCCTTCTGGTGGTTTTTCACATACCCGGGTTGCGGGTTGAGCACCGATGTCTTCTATGTATTTTTGGTATGAGATGGAATTTGAAAGGTGTCTAATTCTTTCTTTAACGCGAGGAAGTTTAGTAACCTCCTCGCTTCTGGACTTCTTGTTCTTTGCCTCTGTCTTCTGGTTTGACTCCATTTTTTTAATTAGGTCAATTATGTAGTTGGGGGAAGGTTATAGTCGGGGTTTTATATCGTGATGTTGTTATGGTTACTGTTTTGACATCATTAACTATTGATGAGGTTGTGGTGGAGACAGCGATGTCTATATCTTTCGTCCTTTTGAGTGCTGTTAATTTTGTGAGATTATGATCCAGAGTTGTTTGTAAGATATCCCAGTTGATTAATCCTTTGGTTAGCTGACTGAGGGAATTTTTGGTTTGGATGATCTAGGAAAGGATATGAGTATGGGTAAATGGTCAGAGTTTAATTTGGTGATCACGTTTTGGTTAATAAATTTTGAGAAATTTTTCTGAAAAATAATGTCCAATACGTCGGGCTGATGATCGGCTCTGTAAAGGAAGGTATATGTGTATTCGTCAGGAGTTATGATTTAAAATCCATGAATTGTTGAATAGTGTTCGAGTTTAATCTCTTCAGGTTTGTCGCTCAACAACCCCATGTTGAGAGCTTGTTGTTTAATCTCCCAATTAGCAATATCGGTTCAGATGTGTTAAAAATTGTTTTGAGTTCATTTTCATTTAACTTTTTGTGCGGCTGCCTGTATGCGTTTATGATTCTAACGTATCTCGCATCATTTGGTTTTAGTTTCACTCATATAACTTCTAAGTTAAAAGCGGGAAAGTCGGGGATTGGATTGTGATCTATCTTTTGCTTGATGATGACTGGAACTCCTCCTGAGGCTATTTGGGCATTTCTGTTTTTCCGGTAAACGCGGTATTCAGGAATTTTAAAAGTTTCTCCTTTGGTTAAGTGGGTCTCTGAGATGCAAACAATGTCGACTATAGTTAAGAAGTTTATAAACATTGATCGTTGTTGGGCTATGCCATTTGCACTCCAGTTAAGGATTGTTGTATTTTCAATTGTTCTGTGTTGGTTATGGTCCATTAAGGAGGAAGGATATGGACGGTGCTTACTAGGAATGTCGATTTGAGGAAAATAGGGCGTTAATAACAGGATTGTAATGATGTTATTTGGTATGGCGGGTTCTGTTTGATTTGACATATTTGATGAGGTAGTAAGGGAGGTGTTGAAGAGATTTTTGACTCGGTTGGCAAAGGTTTGACTTTTATTGACATATGCGTTGTATGGAATTGTTCTGTTAGTATTTCTATTTAAGCGTTTTTGTTGGAGTTACTTATGATGGCTGCATCCTCGATAACTTGCATGTTCCTCTTCGCAGTTTGCAGATTTAGGTTTTTCGTTCGTCTTTTTATTGCACTCGATATGATTATGGCGTTCTGCGCACCTGACGCATCTATAAGCGAGGGCACAGTAGTTCTTCGTATGTCTGTATTGCTGGCATCTATGACATCTATGATGCGGTATAATTGTTGTCTTTTTTCTAATTCCTGTAACGATGGTGTGATATAGCTATTTCAGTTGGAATATTCGTTTAGCTTCGCCATTATTGGTTAACTCGATTGCGTATATTAGCAGTGGCTTTTTATCTTTAGTTAGCAGTCGTGTTATCTTGATAATTGGCAAGATTTTCAAAGCTTCCTGTATTAGCTCTTTAGTTAAAGATAGTGGTATGTTTGTTAATTACCACTAAGAGGGGTTTACTGTTCGAATTTTGAAAAGTGTGATAAGGGATTTTATATTTAGATTAGAATTCGGTGAGGGTTCGGTAATCATCTTGTTGGGTGAAGTTCACGCGCATTGTACTTGAATTGCAAATTTTTGTGAAATTGCCTTTTGCCAAATATTTGATATCTGTCACTAAGTCTGTGTGATTTAATGTATTTTGTTGGTAAATTGATGGTATTTTCATTTTAATTGTGTGTGATTCATTTTCTGTTTGCTGTTTGTTGACTTCGTCTTCTTTTGGGATAAGCTGTGGTATTTGTTTTGTTGTAGTAATTCTTCGTTAGACCACAGATACCGTTTCTGCACTTCGTTTATGGGTGGTGTTAATTCATCTTTTTTTGCGTTTAACTGCTTGATTTTGCAAGTTGGTTTCATTGTTACGGATTTCTTGAAATTCTGTAGCGTTCTTGCTTACAAATTCGTATTAAAAATAGAAATATGTACTTACAGATTATAATGGCTAGAAATCAAGTGTGTACTGTGATAACGGAGCACACGCGTAGCATCCGCACCGCTTCATTGCTTACATTTGAATTAATGCATTCATAAATACATTGCCAGTTGGCGGGATGAGATATTGGAGCGCGGCCGTTAAAGCGCGAGACATTGGAACGAGATTAAAGCGTGAAATATAAAATTGTATGGAGGAGCAATATTAAGCATGATACCGCAAAATTTAAAGCTTTTAACCATTAATAACGTATGATCAAAAATAAAATGCCTCTAGTTACTTGTTGATTTCAACTGTTTAATACATTTTAAATTTAGTTACTAAAATAGGTGGAAGGAAAATACGAATTTTCAGTGAACAAAATTTATTATAAACAGAAAAATGAAATAATTTTTTATACATATAGGTACACAATAAAACATTTTTTAGTTATGCTGCTATTTCGTAATTGTGAGCAATTGCCTTAAAACATTCTACAAAAGTACGTGTAGTACATGGTAGTGGTATATTTAGTTACAATGTTTTTAATCTTAAGATCTACTTGAACAACTTTTTAAGTTTATGAGGAGGTTGAAATCTTGCCTTTAATTTTTCATAAAATATATCGCGACCACATTGAATTTTTTTAAATGTATCGATAAATTTCTATATTGTCGAGTGGTCCATCGATAATTCAGACTGTAGCCTCTGGTGCGCGTCTTCTGCATGATTGGTACGATCAGTTTTGGATATGACTCTGTCATAGACTGACCATATCTCGGGATGAAATAAAGGAGGTCGCCGTCCATTTCCTCTGCGATTGGGACGCCCGATATAATTGCCCTCGAACCATTGCAGAAGTTCTTTTAATTCGCTTGGGAGCATCGCCGAAAGTTCGTCCAAATCAGCGATGCATACAAAAGCCAATGCTGATACCAACCTGAGATTCACGGCGAATTATGCGTCGTTGTTATATCTCCCCATCAGAGAGTAATCTTCCAGTCGTATTTTATATTTTTCGTCAAATGGAAGAAGCATCCCAATATTTTGGTGCCTGAGAAAGTTTCTTTGAACGAATTTTATTGCCGTCAGCTCATAATCCACCAATATCCTCTTTGGCTGCAGTCTAAGGCCTAAATATTTAATCATGTCCGTGGATTTATATGTTGCTTGTTGTTTATTCGTAAGAAGAGCATACAATATAGGATGGACATCTTCAATTTTTTCGCCAGTATGGTGCACACTTGGTAAAATCGCTTGGGTGTTGATTTTAAAGTTCTGTCAATGAACCAATGCTCAGATTCACCCAGGATCTGAAAAAACGCGATTATTTAGAAACATTATACATATGGTACAAATTATAGCAAAAATTTTATTTGAAATGCAATAAGTGTGTATGAGCAAATGAATCAAGGAAAAGTAATTGGAGCTTTGAAAATTATTAGTGTTGAAGTAAATAAATTTAAAGATTAGATTATATTTTCAACACTGGGTACCATTTTGACTGATACAGTGATTGATAATTTGCGAGTCTCCATAGTTTCTTCAGCTCGACTTTTAATCTCATTTACTACAACACTAACTGTAATGGCAGCGACACAACTGTCGTGAGCGTGTTGGTTTACTTGTCGCAAAAATTTTTTTTCCACAGTGGTATCCAATCGTACTTTGCAAGATTTGATTGAGCATCTCCAATTTTTTTTTGTTTTACAGCCAGTTTCGATCGAATTGATACACGTAATCATCTAAACAAAGCTTTTCTTTACCTTTTGGGATAAAACACTTTCGCACCCTATCTTCAAAAAATATCGCGTAAATAAAGCTTGAGGAACAAGTTAACTATCGCAAACATAAGTTAAAACTGTAAACTTAATGAACATATTGCACCTTAAAAAAATTTTACAAGAGAGGGCATTTCCGTGTTATGACAAATTTATTGGTTAGTTGTTATATAGCGGGGAGCACAGGGGGTTGTTCTCTCATTAACTGTAACCTTCCACGTAAGCTTCTTAACCCTTAGTTGCCACACTTCAGCAGAATATCATAGCTGCCACACTGGGGCGTTTCAGACCCCACCGTTAAAAAATTTCATTGCGAAGCGACTTAGGATTATTTATGCTTGAAAATTTTTTCTAATATTAATAGTCGTTTTAGAGGATAGAATAATTTTGTTTATGAAAAAATAACATTTAGTATTGTAAAAAAATTGTTGAATGCAAAAAAATGGTAAAAATGCCCATTTTCACTAGAAAAATCATATTTTTTTTCATATTAAGGGCTAAAAATTCAATAGAATACTCTTAAGATATATATCTTTAAGGAAAAAATCGTTTGATAGTCGGCGTTGAAAAAGGTATTTATTTTTAACTTTGAATGGAGCCATTTTTACAAATCAAAATTTTACTATAATTCACAATTAAATGTAAATAATCATATAAATATCATATATAATCATAATGGTAATATCAATGAATAATAATCGTATGAAAAAATTATATCGTATAAAAGAAGCTGAGTATTAAAAATTATTGAAAAAAAGAACTTATTATCCAGCGCAAAAGTCACACAAATTCAGACGATGGTCATCGCAAACTGTTGCTTCGCAAAGACTGCACGCGTATTTGGTTGTTCTATCCTCTTTTCTATCGCAACAAGCACATCATTGCCTGGATGGCAATTCTATTCTTTCTAGTTTTTCTCTTTGAATATCAATGTTTAAAATTGATTGTATTCCAATTTTGATGTCGCGACGCAGTGTTGGTATTTTAGATCTGTCGTTGACATAAGGCTGAATTAAGTGCATGTACAATCTTTCAAGGCACATGATTGCCGTGCATTTTTCGTTGCTATTATCTGCTTTCAATTTACACTACATGAGAATTCTAGCATTGATTGCAGCCTGGTCGAGAATACCATAGAAAATACGGATTGGCCACTTATTCGTCCTACGCGTAACCGTATAAGAATGACACAACTGATCAAATGAGTCCGTTCCTCCTTTTGTTTGATTATAATGTAGAACTATAGTTGCTTTGCCATTGATTATCTCCGTAGAATGCGAATACGAAGAAACCACTAATACAATTTGGCGCCATTTGAAAGACGCATGATTGTAAACATACCCGATGTACGTTGAGAAGGAGCCCTTCTACAATCATCGTCTGTACTGTCAGAAACATCCTCATGAACTTCATTATCTGAATTCTCAGACACATGGCTTTCTTCGTTTTCATCCAACAGCTCTTACTGCAGTGTTCGAGATCGTAAATTATACTTCATCTAATAACCCCAAAATTGTATTATATATATATATTAAAAAACTCTCACCAACCAAAATGTTTTACTTACCTCTCTTTCTTCAAAATAAAGCGAAAACAATGGAAAAAAATTCGGCTAATAACTATAGCTGCCACACTGGGGTCTTAAACGGCACCACCCTACTTTGCACAGCTGCCAGAGCTACACTAACGTCGTGCGAGTCTTGATTTGGGCTCGAGGGGTCAGGGGAACTCTCCAACTAAGAACAGGTGGCGCCACAAGTCCATATTTGTAAAAGTGCGAGGGTTTAAATTGAACTTGATTACGACTGGGGTCATCTAGACCCCAGTGTAGCAGCTAAGGGTTAAGTGATTTCACAAAAATCCGGCGCATTGTTGACAAAGAATGGCTTTTAAATTACACATTAATGTACATTACTTTTGAGAACACTATGTAATTACGTAATGGAAGATCATTGCGTGGCTTCCCGACTAATGAACAAACAGCAAACAGTTTGTAACTAAATTAAACAAAGAAATAAAAATTAATAAACAAATAAAGGCCGCAAGGCTAAGAACGCTTTAAACCACTAGGTTTGTATACATGACATACACACTTATGTACATTAGGGTGTCCGTTATTTCACAAATCGCGAATTTTTTGAGAGGACTAGTTAAATGTCTTCTTTTCATGGTAAATAACTATTTTGAAATAAAAAACTTATTGCTAACTGTATTTTTGCGTGCCTGCAGGCAAATCAAATTTCCCATTTGATTAACATGGGAAAATCGTCTCTAAATGCTCAATTTTTTTTTACAAATTGTAGGTCTTTATATATGTCAACATACCATGGCAAAACTTCAAAAACCGTGTATTGAATACAGGGAAATTTTTTTTGCAACAAGAAAACCATTTCTGGTCCCGAATTTTAGGTCTGTTACACTAAAAAAATTGAAAACCCAAAAAACAGATTAATGGTCTTTTCATTTACAAATACCGTAGAAGAACTGCAAAAGTGATGTGGAAACTGAAAAAAATTGCTAGAGCATCTGAAACCTAAGCTCAGTCGACCGATGTTGTAGAAGTTTTATGTTGTGATACCACAAATTCAAATTTAGGTAACATTAAAGGGGCTGCAGTTATTCTTGAGCAATTTAGTCCAGTAAATAAAGGTTTTGATTTTTAAATCTTTTTCTTAAAGCCCGATTTTGACGTATGAGGGCTCATTTTCTTTGTTATGATCTCTAGATCAAAGTGCAAGGGTTTTTGTTTCTGACTAATTGTTTATATTGTTAATAAACAATAATTAGTGTTAAATAAACGCGTCGTTCAGAGCATTATAAAAAAAATTGAAAAATATGGTTTTTCATTGGTTGTAAGCAAGTTAATGTATATTTTCATGTGCCCGACCAATAAAGTCACATCAATGTTAATAACAATTTGTTAATGAACCATTTGTTAATAATAATAATGGTAAGGCTCTACGCAACGCGTGGGAACACGCCCTGCAAACTGTGAGGTTAAGGCTCTCATACGTTCATTTTTTCTGCCCGGTCGTTGGACACCATCTCTGGTGCGGGGCGGTGTGGCAAGCACCGCGACTAAGACGACCGCCATTATTACCCCTTGTTCGTGTGAACGCAGGTACTCAATTATTTTTAGTGACTGAGTAGGTCACCCGCCAGGCATCAGAGAGCACCGGGAATTGAACCCAGGACCGTCAGCATCGCAGCCCGCCCCTCAACCACGGGACCACGCTGGCTTATTTGTTAACAACCAAAAAAATTAACGTTGTTTGGATGTGGATATTAGACTTGATTTCAGGTATTTTCAACTCGATAAACACGAATTTGAATGTTAAATTACAATACATTGTTCATATGATTTGATAATAAACAATTTGTTAATTAATAAATGATCGAGAAAGTCAAAGTCGTCTAAATGTTTAATATTAAAGTCGTTTTCGGCTAATTTGAACTTGATAAAAATCAATTTAGAGTTAATAATTTTATAAATTATTCGCAAATTTTCAACATTTGGTAATAAACAAATAAACCCAAAAATCAATTTTTTGTACTGTTAGAGATTTTAATGATTTTGGGATAGTTGAGAATAGGGAAAAATAAAATAAAAATATGCAATTAAAATATATTTTTTTATTTACATAGAACACAATTCTTGAATATCGTAATATATTATATACACTATATACATTATTTACATTCATTGTCTTAATCATCATCATCATTGACATTATCATCATCTTCATCCCCATCATTATCATTATTACAATAGAATGGTGTAAAATTGTCGTCATCGCATTCGTTATCATCTTCAAGAATATCGTCATTCTCATCATTTTCTCCTTCAAAATTTATTCAGAAATTATTCGAGCAGTTACCCAACAATTTATACAAACTGCCGAACAATCCATATTTTTCCGCCTACATTCACATCTGCCAGAGCAGCATTTCTTACAATCACATGAAACCGTATTTAAAACACCTGGGACTGGAATTTTGTTCACTTTTACTGGTTGTAACACGCTATTTGACATTTTCCACCCCCCCAGTCCTCGGCATTCAAATGTTGAACACCTATCCATGTTTGCACTTGAAAATATACTCTTTTCAAGTATTCTTGGAATGCATCAAGTGTAGGAAGTAATGATGATAGATCTACATCATCTTTTTTATATATATTTTTTGGGACTTTGAAAGCTTTCATTTTTGCAACCAATTGTTTTTTGAAACTCTTATATATAATTATCCTCAATTTTTCCTCATTAGACAAGGCAGGATCAATATCTTGATTATATAATTCCAACAAACATTTCATACAGGTTCAATTAATTCGTTAACGTCAAAGATTTGGGTCTTAAAGATTGCTGCAGCTTCCTGCAATGTGTTATTATGCTTTATTTTTCAAATAAAGTTCTTTTGCCCTTGTCAAAAAATGCGGAGGTGGTATCGCATCCCGTGAATGCATGTCAAAACAGGAGATGTCCTTTGCTTGCAAGAAGAATAGGCTCTGTTTAAACAAATGTTTGAAAATACCTTTCTTTTCTGTTTACCGTTGGAACTTTTTTACAACACTGTGTTTGGTGGGAAAATGAATGTTTGCTAGAGCCGTACTGACTATCAATCTATCTGCATCGCATACAAAACCAACTTCACTCAATTTGGTTTTTAGCAAATTAATAAAACGTTTTTTATTTGCACGATGGCCTAGAAATCGATCTTGAGATACCCCCAGTTTGGTTTCAGCTGTGAATTGATATTCCACCGGGATATATTTGGCTGATCTTTGGTTCCTTTCCCATTCTTTGGTACTTGGAGCATCATAGCCATCAAATACTACATAGACAGAAGAACCAAATTGCCTACGAAGGTAAGCAATATAATTTTGGACTATAGTGGAAAAAGTAGCGCCAACCTCCCATTTCACTTTATACAGTAACATACCACTATCAATTGTGAAACAATGTGAATTCAGTTGGAACACGTCATTCCATGTTTCATCAAACAAATAGAAATCCGATTTCGTGTTTTTGCGAAAACCAAACTCGTCGAACAATGCAACTGGATATGGGGACAACTCATGATCAAAATATTCTTCAGCATTAAAACCAGGCATATTTTGCATGAATGTTAACTTCTGAAAAATTAAAGCTGGACTAATGGCGACAATATCATCATGGATTTTAATCGAATTCTGAACATGGGACAAAGTTGTTACCATGTTGTTTTTTTTTAGTCAGCTTTACATTGTCCAAATTCGTATTATCCTTGTTACAGACAGATACCAATTTATTTTTTTTTCCATGTTGAAAGGCATCCCAACAGTTTATGGAATCATCAGCAACCAAGCCAGTAGAAATAGACACAAGTCCATCTCCATCAGTAAAAGGGTTATGTTCTTTAAAATAAGCTAGGATCTTTCTAATTGTTTTAGCATCAACTTTCAACCTTGCTTTACTGGAATCTTTGTGTTAATGAGTTTTACTAAATGATATTTTACAAAAATCTTCAAATCCCTTAATTATATCTTTGGTATTGAGCACACCCTTAATCCACTTATAAGCAACACTTTCGGTGACACCTCTTCTGAATGGGCCACCTTCAGTGCTTAGAAGTTTCAGAGTTTGGTCAGTGAAGATACCTCCCCAAAATTTGTGCTTTCTTCTAGTAGTCCAATACCCTTTTTTGTGAATAATTCATATTTACATCTGTCCATTTTTTCAGACAGACCTTGCATATCTTGCAGATAGATTTGCGTTGATTTTGCATATGGAAAATGGCCAGTAAAATGGGCGAAAGGAATCATGCGCTCTACTGTTTGTAAATGTAGATCCCAGTCACCTGACTTTTCTGCTGCAATAAAACCTTTCAGCAATGACTCCATACGAAAATATAACACCCACAATTTGGCTGTTTTATTATTAGACGCTTCAATTTCAACCAAACTTCCTCCAAGGACATCAACGATATCCTTATAATTTTCGTGAGACTCAATATTTTCTACGGTAATGCTTTTATCGTTGTTGAAAAAATTTTCAAATGTACCGAAGAATTTTAAGGGTCCCATTTTATTCCTGATATTTAGATCATCAGAATTTTCTAGATCCTCAAAAATCATATTAGAGCTAATTTTGCCAAACACTATTGTTCGGTTTTGTGAACCTAAGAATCTCTATGTGACCATGATCACAAACTTCACTTTCCAATGGCATAAAGTTCAAACGAGTAACTGGGATTCTGTCTTTAATATTTTCGGTGGGAGTAATGATCTCAACCCCACCTAAATTGTGAAAAGTATTTTTTCCATCCAACGTGTTAACGTTAAAATCAGCATTATCGTAAACAAATTGGACAAAAGTGTTTGGCTTCAAATCTAGTTTATCTTGCATAGCAATAGAAGCCTCGTATAATCGAGCTTCATTATATGATAAACAAAAGCCCATTGCATGACACATATCGATAATTTTTCGTGAATCAAATTTCCGATGCAATGTCACAGCTAATGCCATTTGGAGAGGGGAACGAAACTAACGAGGTAACTGTGATGGCGTGAGCGATTGATTTCAAAGCTGCTTGTTTTGTAGTTGAAACACTTTTTTCATAACAAAAAAGTGTTCTCAAGAAATATAACAACGATGGAGAAATACCTTTAGAATCTACAGCTTCTTTCATAATATTGGTGCTAGCTGGATATATTTCACCTGGGAGAATCTGATGATTGTTTTTCTTTGGCATTTCTTTTATCAAAATTGCATTCATCATTATTCTCATTTTTTTATTGCAAATAACTATCTAATAGAACATCATAGCATTTATCCTTAAAGCAAATTAAAGTTTTTCCACATTTACGAGCTACAATAATAAGATTACTAACTCCAAAAAATTCTATAATTTTTGATTTTATAGTTTATTTTGATGGAATATGACCATTAGTAACAAGAGCTTGCAAATCATGTAATGAAACAATAGAATCATAAAAGTTTTAAGGTAATCGATAATTTCTTTCATTGCATTTTCAATTGGGCCTGTTTTTAAGGGTTTATGTTTGAAACTGTCACGAACATGTTGTAAGCAATCTCTATAGTATTTAATCTCAATTCTTGGTGTATCTTGAACCGCAGATACTCTACTGACAAGTTCTATGTCAGATTTACTTTTTTCTGTTTTAGTATTCAAAAGGGATAATATGTCATTGACATTATGCATTACATGAAAGGGTCTACTTTTTTTGTACCTGGCCTTGATTTCTTCGGTACATATAATGCAGCTCGTTTCATAATCAAATAGGTTAATATTTACTTGATCAGTATTTTGTAAACTGATATCTGAATCAGTAGATACATCTGTTGAAAGTAAAGATTTCCTTTTTCTTGCAGAACCAACTGATTTGTAATGATTATAATTCGTTCGACAATTTCTATGAACATACCAACTAATCATTTCATCCGCAAGATCAATAAATTGACCAAATCCATCCTCTCGTAATTCAGATGTTCTTTTCAAAGAGGCCATTCCTTTAGCAGGGGTTTGTTTTCTGCGGAACCGATCATCTTGTCACCAAAAAAAGTACATATAATACATTTAGGAACATCACCATCTTGGTCACCCATCTTAGTTATTGTCGAACTAAAATAAATAAATTATAAATTATAATAGGCCTCTTTTTATAATTACATAATACTATTTACTTCCATGATTATTATTGATATGATTAAGAGATTTATAAATTGGAAATTGATTAATTATTCATAAATCACATTTCTTTTGATTTTTTAAGAAAATTTCATGGAGAAAAATGTTGAAGAGTTGTCTTATGAACATTATGCAATAATATAAAATCATGAAGAACTTACTTTTTTCTGTACGTAGTAGACAACCAGCAAAATGTAGAGAACGCCCTCAATCACGTTGATCAAAACCACGGCTATACTGGTTTCCTGAACTTGAATATACAAAATTAATTAAAATTTTTGTATATTCAAGTTCAGGAAACCAGTATAGCCGTGGTTTTGATCAACGTGATTGAGGGCTTCTTTTGTTGTAGTATGTCATCAGCTGTTTTAATAATACCTTTTTTAATGTTGTTCCATTTCATCTCTATATTCTATAACTCGTTATTTGTTTTGTTTATATCTATATCAACTTTCTCTGGGTATTCTAACTGGTTTTCTACACTCTTAAGCCTATTTATATCTCACCTGTGAGATTCGTTTTCTTCAGCTTCTTGTAAGTCAGTTTATGTTTCATTATTATCAGGTTATGGTCTGTATCTGCATCAGCACTGGGTTAGGTTCTGCATTTTTTAATCTGATTTCGAAAACGTTTCACTAGGATAAAGTCTATCTGATATCTACTTGTATCTCCAGGCTTTGTCCAGGTATATCATCTTCTAGGGTGATGTTGAAATACTGTATTCATTATTAGCCAGTTATGTCTTTCGCAGAACTCGACCAGCCTCGATCCTCTTCCGTTGCGTTTTCATAGGACAAATTTTCCTACTACTTTTCCTTCTGCCCCTTCTCCTACTACAGAATATAGTCTCCTATAACAATGAAGTTTTCCTTTTCTTTTACTTTCTTAATCGTGTTACTTATGGATTCATACATATCTTTCACTTCTTGATCGTTATGTTCGGTTGTGGGCATATAAACTTGTACAATGACGGTATCCTCTGGTTTAGTACGTATCTTTATCATGATTTGTTCTTTCGTTATAGTGCTAATATACGGTTATCCTTTTTCCATATGCTTTGTTAACAACACCTGCACTTCATTGGTTAGCTCCTGTGTGCACTATTTTGTAGACATCACTTCAAAAATCTCCTTCTTGTGGTCATCTCATTTCACAAAGATCTAAAATTCCAATTTTAAGATTTTTCATTTCTAACTTAATGTTTTCTAGTTTTCAACACTTTAGTAGTGATACGACATTTCAGATTCCTACTTTGCTGATATTCAAGTTACGTTGTTTGTTGGATATCTCTTCATTAGTTGTCCCCTCCCGGAGATCCGAATAGAGGACAGTTTTACCTCCGGACTTATTAACTATTGAAAACTTGTCTCTATTAGGTTGGCCGCTTTCTTGGGAAATTTCGTATGCGGTGGTTGTCTCTTGCCATCCACATGATGTTCAATATATATATTTTAGTGTACCAGTGACCATTTTATCATAATTATAATTATATAATATTTGGTTATCTATATGAGATAACTATGTAAGATATGGTTATACCGCCAATATTCGGTCGTCAGAGCCAGAGTTAGTTGTCTAGCAGTAGGCGAACGGAGCATCCTCAAAAACTGACTTAGAAATAGCAATATGTGACCACGGAGTTCTAGTCGTTAAAACATGTTATGCTTTTGAGGTCGCTGAATACGAATCCGATGGTATTTTTTTTACTAAAAATGGGGCGCCTATGTATAAAATGGCTTTTTATTGAAAAATAAAAAAAAACATTTTTTCACGTTTAACTCGCGGTATCTCCGGCAGTTTTTAATATTTGTTTTTGAAATTTTAATCACATGTTCTTCGTGGCATCCGAAATCTCAAGGGTATTTATTGCTCAAGTAACGAATTTTACAAGTTGCATTTACCGATTTTTCAACTTTTTTGTACTATCGCAAAAGTTGTGTGATGAAGTTTCGATTTTCGGGTAAGTAAGTATTAGGTATTAAAATATGATATATAAGAAAGTTTCCTGCAAAGTTTGAGCTCTCTATGTCAAATAGAAAAAAATATGCTTGATGAAAGTTTGACGTCGCGTCCGGGTGGGCGCTCTCGGTACGCGCCTGTCACATCGGCGGGCGTATACAAGCGTATAAATGAGAGTGTTGTGCGGTAATGTTAATTACAAATGGTATTTAAACAATATGAAATCATGTTTTGTTTTTTGTTTTTTCTTACTGTATATAAAAATACCTCATCGTTTAAAACGTTGATTTTTATGTGGTGATTTTACTATTTCACATTATAAATAGCCTTTATTAAATTGTATATATTTTACGTGTATGGGCGCGTCCACTGAGAACGGGCCACCCGACGCGCGACGCGCATTTTTCGATCGAGCGCATTGTGTTCAACTCGCTCGTACTCGTAGGAAGGAGACTAGAAAAAAAATTAAAAAATATAAATCGATAGATTTTAATCTGCTCTTCCCGATGGTGCCATCAGTTTTTGCTCGAAACTGTTTTCGTTGTGAAAAATGAGTTTGAAGTTTGGAATGTTATTCCGAAATTCGCCACAACTTTTCATAGTAAAATTTATATTAGTCGCAAGAGCAACTCTTCGGCAACACCTCCATAAATTTTCAGAGTGGGAGAGCAACAAATGCGTAAATGACAAGCAAATAAGACGGCGGCATGGGAGCAGACGTGGGTAATCTCCGACGCGCATCCCGAATTGAAAATTGGGTTTAGTAAAGGAGTACCGGCGAAAATCGCGTTTTTGGCGTAGTTGTGGAAGCAGGTTTTTATCTCATTTTGTAGAGAATTAAAAGACGAGTTCAGTGATATATAACACTAGGCACAAAACCTATGGCATTTCCTGAAAATGGCCCTCAAAGATAAGGTGCGATATTTGCAAATATTGAACGTTTATTCAAAACCCTGTGCTATGAATACAGATTTTATCACCCGGTCTCGTCCATATCAGTTTCAGATTCACGGTGTAGGCTATGGTCAGCAATTACAGTATTCAGATAACTAGCTGGCGCATGGTTTTCGCGGGAATATTGCCCGTACCACAAGTACCAAATGACTGCCATAACGTGAACGTAGCAACCAACAATTCGTAAACCATTTTTGCATCCACAGCAATATTCAACAATCGAATTTAATCCTGATTTAGATTTGTCTGCTAGTACGAAAACTGCATATTCTTTTGAACGACTGTGCTTAGACTTAATACGAACTTGAACCAGGTAAGCATTTGTTGGAAAAATAGCGATTCCGTATTTTGAATAACCAAAGGTGGGTATTTTTTTAGCGACCTTGATATTGTAAATCCCGTTCTTAGCGTGTTCAGCGTAATAAGATTTAGCTTGCGCTAATTGGTAGATTCCACAAGCTAATGTTTGATGATCATAAGTTGACATTTTCGGAAAATCATTTAAAACACTTTCATGAATATCTTTTAATATGAACGTCGATCTTTTCTGCATCAGTTTGTAATCAACGACCAATTCGTGAAGATTATTGGGCTTATGGCGTAGAGTTTTCATTCGCTTTTCAATTCCTATTGGGTCGTGTACATTGGAATAGATTCGGTTTCCATATGCATTTAGCAATGCGCATATTATTTCGTCTTCCTTTAAGTACGGCAATCATTTCGACTTAACCATTTTGTCCAAATAGCCAAATTGTGATTTGATTTGACCATTAGTAGCTTCTACAACAAAGCAGACCTGGAATATGCATAACTGTTAGCAAAATATTCAATAATCAAACAAAACGTACCTTTTTTGTGAATCGTGAATAATTTGCTTGCTTCGTTGTCATTTGTTCCGCATTTTTAGATAAGCAATAAGGAATGCTCACAACGAATCCCAGTTCTTCTAAATCTTCCACGCAGTACTGAAATCCTCTGTCCAAAACGAAAACGTCACCAGGTTTAAACAAGTTTTCATCATCGTCTATTTCAGCGAATTGGCGTCCCTTGAACTTAATCTTCTTTGATTCGATTATTCCTTTTCACAAATCGTTGATTAGATCACCAACAGTCACCGTTGATAACAAAGTCTTTTCTGATGCAATAGTGAAGTTAGCGTCCTTAATGTTGATGAATTCGTTATTAGTTAAATGTGATTCGCAGCAACGACTTCCGCCAACAAGAACGATCGAGTGTTCTACTAAAGCTTGATTGCGTGCTTAATAAGGCACCCGAACTAATTGAATAGGCTTTGGGCATACTAGTACTTGTTCCTTTTTTAAACGGAATTCGAATTTCAACATTTGGGTCCCTTGCTCTTCGAATGTCGTTCGCATCATTTCGTCGATTGCGTTTTGCTCTTCTCGCTTACGTCATTTCGAATTCTGACGCATACACGCTGAACAGTACATTAAATTGTCCAAAGATGATCGATATCCTCGGTTCTGTGGATGCTTTTTGTCGAATTTCATATTACATCCGAGAGTTGCACAAACACTTTCGTCAGAATTCGGCGCGTCCATCTTTGTTGGAAGGTGACGCCAAACTGACCTTCCATTCCACAATGTGTGAAAAGTTCACTTCAAAGACGCCAGTTTTGAAGTGCGCGCTGATACTTTGAGCGCCATTTTCAAGAAATGCCATAGGTTTTATACCTAGTGTTATATATCACTGAACTCGTCTTTTAAGTCTCTACAAAATGAGACCAAAGAATCCCGTTCCCACAACTAGGCCAAAAACGCGATTTTCGCCGGTACTCCTTTGCCGCGTTTCGGCTGGAATATTGTGTTCTTGCTGGTGCAAGTGGTACGCATACTGCGTGTGTAATTATTTGAGAAAAATCGACGTTAAAATGTTATCTAAATAATTGTCTAAATTGTCCGAGAGTAAATAAATTAAAATCAAATTTACAAAATTCTTTTATTAATAAAATTAAGTATCAAACTTGGTACACTATCGATAGATCAACGTTGCAAACCAGAATCGATTCCACATAGGATTTTAGTGAAAATTTATATTTTAGTTTAATCAAGCTGAAAACCCCCCTCTCCTTTTTATAATAGTAATCGATTAAGTAATGAGGAGAACTGAAGACAAAAGAACAGGGATAAACTGGAATGTATTTGGCAAACTGGAGCACTTAGAGTTTGCGGACGACATCTGCCTAATAACAAATAAAAAACACATGCAACAAAAACTGATCAAACTAAACAACAATGCTAGGAAAGTAGGATTACAAATAAACTCAAACAAAACTAAACTAGTAACCAAAAACAACATGGGGAATACAAGAATACAATTAGAGGGAAGAGAGATAGAGGCAATAGACGAATTCTGCTACCTAGGAAGCATAATAAGCATCAAAGGAGGCACAGAGAGGGATATAGAAAGACGCATAGGACAAGCACAGAAAGCCTTCAATTCACTATTTAAAATTTGGACGTCAAACAATATCAGCAGAAAAACAAAATTCCGACTCTTCCACAGTAATGTAAAAAGTACACTACTATATGGAGCAGAAACCTGGAAAGAAGACAGAAAACACTATAAGAAACTGCAAAGATTTATAAATAAATGCCTCAGAACTATTTGCGCAATCTTCTGGTCAGAAGTAATCAGTAATGAGGACCTTTGGGAAATGACAAAAGAGGAAAGAATAGAGATAACCATAAAAAAGCGCAAGTGGAGATGGATTGGTCACACCCTTAGAAAACCGATAGGAAATATAACCAGGCAAGCCTTGGAGTACAATAGGACAGGGAAACGAAGGAGAGGCAGACCAACTAATACTTGGAAAAAAACAATTACAGAAGAACTAAAACAAGTAGACCTAAATTGGAACCAAGCAAAAAGAATAGCAAAAGATAGGAAAAAATGGAAGGAACTAATGGAAAGAATTGTGACAACGGAACGGACCCCAGACAGTGCGCGAGACTGGCTATCTCACCACAAGAAGTCTAAACCTAAAGCAAATGAAATGCCCCAACAAGGGCGCCCTTTGCTCCAACAAAGGAGCTATATGATATATGATGATGAAGCTGAAAACACATTGCTTTATGGCAAGAGAGCAATCTACCAATATTTTAAAAAATTCTTCACCAGACGATTCTCTTCAAAAGAAAAAAGTGCAATATGGCATATACGACATAAGATAATAAAAGATGCAAGTACATAAAAAAAAATAAAAAATTAAAATGTATTTTAAAATATCCTAAAGTTGTACATCGCGCTTTACAAAAAAAAACTTGTACATAATTATTTGTATAATATTATGTACCATAAAGGGGAGACTTACAGGCACTGCAGCCTTAAGGGCTTATTGTGCCCACTAACATGCACTTAATGTTAGGACATTCACACACACCCATGGGTTGAGCGAGACTAGAACTCGCGCGCGCCGGCTAGACGACAGAGGCAATTGGTTGAACCATCTGAGCCACCGCGTTCCCAATACCTATATAGCATTATTTTAAGTTTAAATTTATTGATTTTTAATTCATTTTTTTCGTGCATGATAATTTATTGTTATAAGTTTCATTAAATATCATACATCGACAAAATACTTGATATTTGATAAAAATATACAAGGACGACGCAGACACGTTGGCAGCTGCGCAATGCCGCGCGTCAGTGACCCACGCACGTCTGCCCCCACGTCGCCGTCTTTATTTACATATATATATATATATATATATATATATATATCGTCGTTTTCCTTCCTTCAACCACGTTCTCCACGCTTCTCGTTCTTGCCAGTCATTCTCCTCTAAGCCTCTCCTTTCCATCGCTTCATTCGATCTTCTTACATGTCCGTACCATGCGAGTCTCTTGTTTTCGATACTATGAATTATGTCTGTCTCTACTCCCATTCTTCTTCTTATTTCTTCATTCCTGGTTCTTTCCATCCTGGTTACCCCACAGCACCTCCTCCAATATTCCATTTCTGTCGCTCTTATTTTTCTTTCATTTCCCTTGTTTATTACCCAGACTTCCGCTCCATACGTCATTATACTTTGTACAATTGTGGTGTATATTCTCGTTTTTGTGTTTTTCGTAATTTGTCTATCCCATATTACTGGATGCAACTGTCTAATACACGATCTTGTTTGTCCCAGTCTATTTTTAATTTCCTCTTTCGTTGTTGCCTTGTCTATTATTGTAAATCCTAAGTATTTAAATTTGTTTGTGGCTTTTATTCTTATATCCTCCTCTATTTGTAGGTCTTCTAACTTTTTTTCCGTTGTTGCTAAATACATGGTCTTCTTGTGGTTTATCTGTAACCCCGCTTTTTCGTACTCCTCACTCAGTCTTCTCATCATGAAGCTCAAATCTTCCTCATCTTGCGCTATAACCACTTGATCATCTGCCTAGCACAACGTGTATAGATATTCGCTTCTGATTGGCACTCCCATACCCTCGCATTTACGCTTCCAGTTTTTCAGTGTTTCTTCTAGATAGATCTTAAATAAAGTCGGTGATGTGGAGCATCCCTGTAATAAGCTCTTTGTTGTCTGGAAGTTACCTATTATCTTCTGTCCCGCTTTTATGTACACCCTATTTCCCTTGTACAAACTTTTAACGGCCCTTATTAGGTGGTTGGGAATTCCTATCCTCTCCATTGCTGTCCATAATCTTTGTCTGGGAACCGTATCATAGGCTTTTTCCAGATCTACGAACGCCAGATATATTTATTTTTATGAATATTTCACATAATAAATTTAAGAAATTCTGGTGTTAATATTTTTATTCGGTATCTGGAGGAGAATAAAAAGGTAAGTTTTCTTTTTTATATTTAAAGTATATTGTAATAAACAGTAGCGCCTCGATTCCTTATTATAGGATAAGGAAAGTAAAAAACATGTATCAAAGACTGTATAATATATATATATATATATATATATATAATGGTCCACGCATGATTTTCCTGCTCTGAACCCGGCCTGTTCTTCCCCTATTTTGTTTTGTATGTGTTTTTCTAACTTGTTTTTAAGTATCCGTCCGTATATTCTTCCCATTATAGCAATGACACTGATTCCTCTGTAATTCTCACATTTCCGTCTATCGCCCTTTTTAAATATGGAGACAAGATAGGCTTCTTTCCATTCCTTAGGCATGTCTTCTCCACTCATCACTTTCTGGACCATTATCGTTATCATTCTGAACAATTTTTCCGTTCCATACTTTACGAGTTCCGGTGGTATCCCTCCTGGTCCCGCAGCCTTATTGTTTTTTAATGATTTAATTACCGCTTTTACTTCTTCCAGTGACACCATCTCCTCTTCTTCATCTTTATCTTTATCTGTCTCCTTCTTCTCTTCCTTTTCCTTCTCTGCCTTCTCTTCGATGTCCTTTATGTACTCTTGTCTGTTTTCTGTTAGCAGGTTCGCATAGTATGCTTCCCACTCTTTGTCTTCAATGTACTGTATTTGCAGATGTTATTTTCTGTCTGTCCGTAGATTTTTTAGTAACTTCCATGATTCAGAGCATCTAGTGCCCCCCAGGTATTGATCAATATTGGTACAGGTTGTTTGCCAGTTGTCATTTTTTTCCTTTATTGTCATTTTCTTCACTTCCCTGGTCTTACTTTTATACTCTCTTAAGTCTTCTTCCTTTTTTGTGCTTAACCATTTGCTGTATAGTTCCTTTTTTTTTGTTTAATTGCTTCCTGGGTTTCACTTGTGAGTTTGTGTTTATATTGTGTGGTTTTTTCTTCTTTTTCCCCTAATGCTTCGAATCCCGCTTGTTTTAAACTTTTCTTTATGTGTTGGTAGATCTCTTCTATGCTCTCGTATCTGAATTCTGTCAATTTATCGTCTAATCTTCTCCTATATAAATCTCTCACTGTCGTGTCTTGCAGTAGGTGTAACTTGAGCTGTCTTTCTTTCGGTATATCATTTGTTTTCTCTGTGTTTCTTTTTTCACTTGTTATTTTTTTTTGCCATGGGAACCCTTTTTTTGGTATCAGCAGCTTATGATCCGTTCCACATTCTGCCCCTCTTTTGACTCTTACGTCCTTCGTTCTCATTGTATTGTTTCTTTTTAGTATTACGTAGTCTATTATGGATCTCAGCTGCCTTGTCTTGTATCCATGTGTATTTGTGGATATCTTTGTGTGGGTAAAAACCATTTATGATCTTTAGATTATATAGTTCACATACCTCTGTTAATCTTTCTCCATCGTCCTTTTCTTTCCTTCCGGTTCTTCCATTCAGGTCTCCTGCTATGATTATTTCTTGAGTTCGTTTAATTTTTTCTATTTCCTCTTTTAGTGCTCCTATGAATGATTCCTTCTCTGCTACTGCGCTGTCATCTGTTGGTCCATAAACACCGAGTATTACTATGTCTCTGCCGTGTAATGACATATTTAATTTTATTATTCTTTCATTTATGGGTTCCCAGGTCTTTATGTTTCTTCTATATTTTGTTTTTACTATTATTCCAATTCCGGCCTTTGCTCTCTTGTCTTTCTGCACTCCACTACAACAAAGTATGTTGTTGTCAATTTCCTGAATTCCATGACCTTTCTTTTTTGTTTCGCTCAAAATTAACATATCCAGATTCATTTTTTTGAACTCTCCCATCACTTCCTTATCTTTATTCCTCCATCCTTGTACATTCCATGTTCCTACAGTTATTTTCCTATCTTTTCTTTTCTTCTTTCTCCTGGTTTTGTTTTCCTGGTTGATATCTTCAACTGGATTTTGAAATTTCAACGCAGAATTGCCCCCCGTATCCTATAGAGCTCGCTCTCTTCGAGGTGTGGATTACCACCCGGGGAATATTACTCTGATTTTTCATTCTGCCCATGACTTTCCAAACTCCTTTATTTTTACATGTGTTAGGTTGTTTATGCCTAACGCCATAACCCCCTTATATGGTGGACCTTTATATACGGCCGCCCAATCTAAGACAGTCGCCGTTCGTAGCCGTCCACTCTGGATCAGACGCTACTAGTTTTGGCTCTTCCGCTATTGTGACTAATTTGTCATCTTCTGCCTTCCAGGTCGTTGGCCGGTTTTCGCCTGTAATCCCCTCGGTCTCGGTCTCTGTCTCGGTCGGTCGGTAAATCTTAGGATATCTCGAGAACCATAAGAGTTAGAGACTTGAAATTTAGTATGCACGTTACTTGTAGGTAGGGGATGCAGTGCGAAACTTTTGATAAAAATGGGCCGAGTCGTTTGGTCGCAAGGTCGCAAAGCGTTCGCGAATCTAAACGGTTGAAGATACAAGAAATTCGTGAGAATAAAAATGATTTGCTATCACGAGATAAGCATGAATTTAAAGTAAAAGTTGCTAAAATAGGAACTCGAAAAAAAAATGAAACCTAGGATTTTTGCCAGAATTACCCAAATAATAGGATAAGGAAAGTCGTGTGATGTTCACACCAGATTTTTTATGTTTATTGCATCTTCTTGCAATCTGTGTGTACAATAAGCAAGTCATGTTAGTTGGTTTAGGACATGACAGAATGACATGATTATAATCCAATGATCAACAATTTGTAGTTTCTATCTTATACTAAATATTATACTGGTGATTTTGTAAATCTATGCATGTTTTCACTATTGTCCAGTAGGTTAAGAGTTAGGACGTTTGGGTTTACTAAGGTAATTATCACTGTATTTCACTATCACTTCCTTTACGGTGTCCACTTTTAAATCACATAGTATGTCTCTATTTCTTGCAAAGTATGGTGCATTATACATAGTACGTAGCACTTTGGATTGAAACCTTTCAATGATTTGAATATACGAGTTGGTTGCTGTACCTCATAACTGTATACCATATGACCATATGAGTTTGAAAATCGTGTTGTAGACGAGAAGTTTACTTTTTAGGAATAATTTGGATTTCGTTCCAAGTAGCTAGTAGTGCTTACTAAACATACCAAGTTGTTTGCGTTTCTTCCATATATGTGGTTTCCAGGTCAGTCCTTTATCGAAATGTAGGCCAAGATATTTCACTTCGTTGACTTGTGGTAGCGGAATGTTGTTTGCATAAACTAGTGGTGTAATTCCTTTGCGCTTGGTGAACGTGATATGGAAGGATTTGGTTTCATTTCAATCCATAGGCGGTGTTAGTTGATATGGTGTTTCTAAGGACTCTTGTATTCTCTCTTCATCTGCTGGGGCTTTGAGTAGTAGCCTAGGAAAGTTAGCGGAAATAAGTGCGTTTTTTTAAAAAATTCCTCAAGCGCTAAAGAAAATATAATAATTTAGTAAAAAATATCACGATTTAAACGTATATGTTTTGGACTAAATCGGTTTTTAGGAACTTGTGCAACAAAATTCGCAAAAGTGCGACAAACGAAAAGATTACCGAAAAACAAAAAATAACATGTTATAGCGCTTAAAAAGATAAACAAACTCGCTTTTTATAAATCAAAATCGGTTCAGAACTTGAAACACAGCGCAGTTGAAGCACGGGCTACGGTGCTTGCTTTTTTGCGCTGAGTCTCGAGAGAGTTCCCTCACCGTGCGGCCTTTCTCCTCCGTTCGAGCGTCCGAGCACCCGAAACGTAAAATAGCCCGATTTTCAATGTCGTTTTTGAGGTTCTTCCTTGAATTTGACAAGCTATTGTAGACTTGTAGAGCAACCCTTGAAGAATAAAACGGTGTGACCCAGTTTTAATTCTTGAACTGCTTGATGCAGCACTCTTCCCCTGCCAGGTAGTGAGATTCTGGAACCCCATAGGGTATGCTTGGCATTGAAATCTCCGTCTGATAGAAATCTATTGCCCAGTGTTTTGAAGTAATCAATGAAACTCTGCTTACTTGCAGCATAGTTAGGAGGACAATATGTGGACCATTCCAGTCTTCTATCTCAATGAATGTTGCTTGAAGGAAGTTCTTTTGAAAGGAAGGTAAAGTGTGATGTTTAATGTGTTGCTTTATTAGTATGGCTGTGACTCCTCTAGCATGATTTTCTGCATCAGGATGGTTTGTGTAGTATACCTGATAGTTTCGTAATTGAAAGTGTGTTCTACTGGTGAAGTATGTTTCCGAAATGAGAAGTATATCGATTTCATTGTTTGTGAGGAAGGTTTCTACCTTGTGTTTATGATTAAGAAGTCCATTGGCATTCCATTCTGTTATTTTATATATTGGAGCCATTTTTATTTTTTTACTTCTTCTCTGAGAAGTCTAATTTGTGCTGATAGTTCATTTATGGTCTGTTGTTATGCTAGTATAGTTTATTGTAATATACATATTATGGATGTGAGATCATGAGTTTGTGGTTGCGATTGTTCCTAAAGTGATGGTTGGGATAGGAGTTTTTGCTTTGGTGTAATGGGGCCCAGTGATTGATTATGTTGTTGGTGATTTTGCTGTTTTTGTTCTTGTAGCTGCTGTTGCTGGATTTGAAGTTTTGAGGCATAACTTGAGTTTGCTCAGTTTGGGTATCTTCTGTTCAGTATTTCAAGGTGTACCTTGCACCCTTTGTAGTTAGCAGGATATTAACCTCGACACAGTACACATTTAGGTGGTTTGCCGTCATTACGTTTTTAGGACAGGTGCAGTAATCGTGTAGTTCTCCACACTTGACACAGCGTGCTGGTCTGGTACATCTGTTGCGTGTATGACCGTAGCATTGACAGTTTTTACACTGTGGTATCTGCTATTTTTTTATTGGTTCTTCAAAAACCACTATTGCTTTGTCAATGTTAGTTATGTTGAAGATTTCTTTATTATTTTCTTTGCGCTTGATGTCGATGAAGAATAGGTTTTTTAACTTTGGTTTCTTTATTCATAACATTCATTATATTAAGTACTTCATGGCATTTTTCAGCCAACGCGGGCTTAATGATTTCATTGCATGTTGAACGATGTAAATGTTTTACTACAACACGGAAGTTATTTTCCTCCTCTAGACTGTAGGTCTGCCTAGCAACTTTGTTGGTATCTAGAACATCTCTTATTTTTTTGTAATCGGGGAGATTATTTATTAGTAACTTTAGTTTGTTGCCTTGTAGCAGTTGATATTAATAGTTTGCTTTTGGAATGTGCTTTTCAATCAATGTTATCATTGGATTTATGGCTTTAATATAGCGAAGTATGAAATGTAGTAGAGATAACGAGAGGTCAAGCACTCTCCCGATAATAATATCTCACAGAGCTTCGACCCACGTCTTGCACCACAGAAATCAAATCGAGAACTTAAGAATATGTGAATAAAAACGAAATATTAAAAGCTACCGGAGATACCGCGAGTTAAACGCGAAAAAAAACGTTTTTTCATTTTTCACTAAAAAGCCATTTTATACATAGACGTCCCATTTTTAGCGAAAAAATATCATCGAATTGTTTTAGCAACTAGAACCGCCGTGGTCACTATAGGGTCATTTTAGGGATGTGTCCCGCTCGCCTACAGGGGGATACCACGGCCAGGTGAGGTTGACGTTTGGTCGCACAGATGTAGGTGTACTCCTTATCCCACCCCCTGTATCTTACTGTATTAATTAGAAACAGCTAATTTTGGCCAAAGAATTGTTTCTTTTGCCTTGATAACATTGTCTCTCCTTTTCTGAAGCTCCTCAGCTCTTGTATCGTCTAAAAGCTTTGTTTTCTTTAAACCTGAGGCAGTTGTTTTACTTTTAGACTGTAATTACAGAGGGTTATTCAGGGTTACAATACACACACAAAAATAAAGAACAATAAAGATTTGTAGTCACGGTACATGAAAGATCATCACAGGGTGTCAATATTCTCAATTATTTTTGAATGCCTATAATTTTAAAAGTACACGACTTGGATTTTTTAAATTATTTTTCTGATAACTGTCACTACCTAGTCTATCACCTGTTTCCGGCTAGACGTTGATTTTTGGGATACCCTGTATGTACCATTTTGTTAGATTTGTTCATTAAAGCCATCAATATTTTGATATTCTTCATGAAAATTGACGTTAACTTCATCACGCTAGTTTTATGTGACCGGTGGTGACTTAACAGTTTTAGAAACTTTGTATTGGGAAATTTTATCTGATGATTTTTAGGGCTATCTACTTTCTTTCGGTCGGTTTGGTTGCCTTAGGATCCATTTTATTTCTGAATTTAGGAAAAAGTCATTCTATTTTTTTGATAATCAATTCCTTCTCTTGGACCAAATTAACCGGACTACAGGTTTTTCACTTTCACTTATATCGTCTTTTAGGTCTCTTCCTTGGCCGACCTCGTTTCCTAATCACCTGTTTTTTTTTTGTAACGTGCTGCTTTAGGAGTTGTTTTTCATTCGAAGTGTCATGGCCATTTTAATGTGCCCGTTATATAAATTTTTGAGTTTCTTTGAAAGTGTAACCGTTTATTGTTAAATATCTTAGTTTTTTCTATTCATTTTTTGCATTTCTTTTCATCAGCATATACTCGGTTTTCTTTTCATTTACTTTTAGTGTGGCCTTTTTCCTTCTTTCGCTAGTTTGCAGAATGCTGTCTCTAGAACGCGTTTAATTTTCGTTGCGATTACCACATTGTCTGCTAGTAAGTTCTATTATATAATTTCCTCCCTTCTTTTAGTTTTTCATTATCATATAGTCTTCGTTTTTGGCGCTGTTAACTTTATTGGATTTTGTTAATAGATCCCTTTAATTTTCAACTGATATCGTTTCACCGAATATAACTGGTATAGTGAGATGTTGTGGCACCACATATTTAATAATTATTTTTTTAAGTTAGAACTGTCATTTATGTATAATTATTTATTTATAATATCTTACACATAAATTTATACATTCTTACAACTTGGAGAACATTAAAAATTTGAAGAAAAAAACTTCATTTGTTTCTGTTATTGTTACTTCCGCCGTTTACTCGTGTTCGCCTGAATTTCTTCATGTTGACATTCAGAGCACTGGGCAAAAATCGCACTGCGTCAGCACCCGTAGGGGTGATCGCTATGATTTGTTTTGATTAGACAGTCCGATTCTGCCGGTCCTTGCCGATTCTTGGTGGATTGTTAAACGGCGGCCGAAGAGCTACATTTCGGCTAGCGTTGTTTTACGGCCGTCGGGTAATAATTCATTTCTAAGTTACGGTGATATATGGCGTGCACTTAAATAGCGATGTTACAAAATAATTGACTAAGATTGTAATAATAATACTAGGACTAGAATGAAGTAACAAGTCACACTTACGTAACTTCCATCTCTGGTGGTAGGATTCAACCTCCTCCCGGCTGCCGTCTTTCGTCTTGATCTCGCCAAACCCCTGCCATAAAGCGTCGGTGTCCCATGCTGCCCCACTGCAGCAGGACCAGGTTTACGATGTTTGCCCTTTATGCTAGATAGTAGCTAGGTAGGAGTGTAGCCGCCGTTGGTGTGTTGCTTTGCGGCCATATGCTTCTAGCACCCACGATGAGGGGGAGGACGATTAGATCCTGATTGGGCCATTTCTCTGAATTTGATGTTATCGTACACCGGTCGCTTCTGATTCCAGCTGTCAGCCAGCATACATTGGCCCTACCAGCAGATCTGTAATTTGCAGATGATCGCCTTGATGGACGGCGAGGTCTGGCTTGAACAGTATGGCTCCATTTCCGTCTCCCACTTCTTCCTTCTCGTGTGGGCTCGTGGGGCACCCGTGTCTGATTCGCCGCTGGTCTTCCGGTGTTGTAGGCTGACCTCTGGTTGACAGGTTGGCTGTGTGGAACTGGATTGCCCTTATGTAGTCGCGCCCCGACCAATCTCCCGGTAGGCTGGAAATCCAGGCTCGGCTCGCCTTGTCCTAGCCTGCAGCTTCCAGCCTCTTGCTGAAGGGACGTTGTTTTATTTTGTCCTTCCATCTAGGTGCTGGGTCGCCTTTGAAGGCGAGTTTTTGGATCTTGAAGATGATCCTTTCACCTTGCCTAGAGGACATAACTGACTGGATGGTATTGTCACATGTTGACTTTAATTTATTGGGGCGATTATAGAGGATGTGAGGGATGTGACCTCTTAATTATAGGAGCCCCAAACCTCTGTCCCTTTCCCTGGCGTAGAGAAATTGGTCACCAGTGTGCAAGAAGGCCTTGACGGCCTTTTTGACCAACCTGTCAATTTCATTCGGAGTTTTGCTTGTTATAATCGGCACTTGCAGGTCGTATACCATCCTGGGGATTATGTGATTTCTGAGCAGGACGAGCTTCTGTTGTGGCTTTCAGGGAGGCTTTTTGACATTCATCCATCTCGCGGCATTGTAGAGAGGTGGTTTGCCAATGCCTGCTTCTCCGACCTGCTGCCCTAGTTAGTTGAAGGGGTTGATGTCGCGAACGGGTTCGATGGGGTGGCCATATACCGGGTGTTTGATTTTCGAGCCTCACCATAGGGATCTCGGTTATCTTGAGAGTTACAAGGTTGGTTAAATTAGGGCAAAGTTGCGTATTTTTATGCTTATCAAGAATATCGAAATAGATTTGATTTATTATTGATAATTCTTGAAATATCGTGAAAAAATTTAAAAATGTCATTTTCGTTTTTAATTTTTAAATCGAAAACCGGTAAAATTACATGGTTTTAATTCAGAAGTTCTTCAGACACTTTTATAAGGAATCTAAAAATTTCTTTGCGGTTACTACCAACTCTGAAATGTCAAAGATACGATAGTCAACTTTTTTTTCTTATGGCCGCCATATTGGATTTTTACTATTTCAAATGCAGTTTTTTCTTCTGATTACAAGGATGTATCTATTTCTTTGTTTTTGAGCAGTAGCAAGTCATCTACAAAGACAATTGCTGAAACCTTGAGATCTTCGAGGCTTGCTCCCGATTTAGATTGATTTAGCTTCTACAGAAGCTCGTCTATGACAATATTGAAGAGAAGGGGGCTAAGGGGTCTCCTTGTTTGACGCCTCTTTTGAATTGAATAGGCCAGAACGGCCTATCCTGAATTTTGTTTGGGCTTGTGTGTATAATATAATTTACTAGTTGCCCAGGTAATCCTTTATCCACAACAGCCTTTATGATGGCCCTATTGCGATACCGTGTCGAACGCCTTACGCACGTCCAGGGATACTACGTTATAAGACTACCCTTGCTCCCTTCTGGATTTAATATACCTGTTCACCAGGATGGTATTGGCCAAGGTGCCGTCTGTTTAGATGAAACCTCTGTTTGTAGCTGATGGTAATGGCGTCCTGGATCATTTTACTCTGGACCCGGTGGAGGCGATGAAGAGCGGAACCTATGGTGATGGGCCTCCAGTTTTCCGGATTCTCCCGGTGCCCGACTTTATGGATTAATATAGTACGGTACGTGTTCAACGCTGCCGGGCTGCTCTGGCTGAGCAGGACTAAGTTAAACAGAATTTCTAGTACTCCGGACGGGCATCGCTTAACATTTGACACAGCAATTCCGTCCGGCCCTGGCCGAGTTGGTCCAACTTCTTTTGGCTGCCTTTATCTTCGCTGCTATCGACTGGAAGGGGTTTCAACATGAGTACGCCTTAAGAGGCTGGGTTTCTGGGCTTCGTCGCCCTGCTCCTTCGTAGATCCCAGCAAAGAACTTTTCGACCCTATTCAAATCCGGGTAAGTATCGTTTTCTAGCAGGGAAGTACCAGCACAATCTTTCCCGCAAGGGTCTGCTTATTTTCGCGGTACAGGAGCAAATAGTGTTTTGATCCGGGACGTTATTTTGTCATCGAGGTCTGTTGATGGGCCCTCAAATGAGAGATTGGGTGGGTGGATCGGCAGTTCGTGTTAGCACTCGCAGGCGTACTTCCAGGGGTTCACCGGATCGAGTACGTGTCCTTTTTGTACTGACCTCTCAGATACCACTTGGTCTGGCGTTTTTTTGCACAGCACTCTACATTTCCGCGCATTGGGGAGGTTTGATGGTATACCCATCGTGGGCAGTAAGTTGCCCCTAAGCTGGATCACCATCAACAACAACTACACCGGGAACCGCGCGTTCATGTACAAGGTGGTTCAGAACCTCTATCGTAGGGATACGAAGAGACTGGCCACCTGTATTCTGGACGACAAACCTATACTGAGTGACGGGGATCACCCTACGGTGGCATCGGCTACATCTTATTTCAAGCAAATGTTTGAAACAAGGTCTCCACCCGATAGCCACCCGATATACAGACATAAAACGTCTGACCATATACTGTGGAAGACGATCACCGAGGAGGAAGCCAAATGGGCACTGGAGACCACCAGCTCCAACTCCGCTGGGCCCGATGGCTTCAAGGTATCCCACCTCCGGAGCCTACCTATTCATCGGACCACACTGGTCCTTAATGCCTTTCTTTTATCCGAAAGTCTGCCTAGCTCCATTTCCAAAAGTAGAACTATTTTGATTCATAAATCAGGGTGCACCAAGGACGCCTCGAATTGGAGACCGATTACAATAAGCTCCATCTGGTTAAGAGTCTGCCACAAGATTTTAGCCCGTCGTCTGTCACAATTGCCAATACACCCACATCAACGAGGGTTCAGGGCCGTCGATGGTGTCATGCTAAATACTATCACGCTGCATACAACAATTAAGCACCAGCGGCAGAGAAGGAGGCCATATCACATCTTAGTCTTAGACCTAGCAAAGGCCTTCGACACTCTGTCGCACCATTCGATCCGGCGTGCCCTAGAAAGATTTAACGTTGATAAGCGCCTGATATCCTTCATATTAGAAGGATATACCAACGCGACCACTCAAGTGGAAGTAGGCGACAACACCACTCCTGTAATTCAGTTAAACCAAGGAGTAAAGCAGGGTGATCCCTTATCCCCGATCCTTTTCAATTTGGTCTTAGACGAACTGATTGAAGACCTGCAAGGATCGGGGTTGGGAATTAAAATCAATGAGAATACGAAATTGGCAGCGATGGGCTACGCAGACGATCTATTGTTAGCAAACGAAACATATGAGGGGGCGCAGCGCTTACTCCGCCTAGCGATAGAATTTTGCGAACGTCGGGGATTGAAGATCAACCCCGACAAAAGTGTAGCAATGGCAGTCCGAGTCGTACCTGGCAAGAAAATACTATTTCTTCGAATACAAACCGTTTCTACATCAAAGTCAGGCCGGTTCGCCAGCTTCAAGCTGGCGAACTGCTTACCTACCTGGGCCAGAAGTATTCTTGCCAGGGACAGGCGAAGGCTGTCATTAACGACCTCAGGACACAGCTAGCGCGGATTTGCGCTACACCACTAAAACCCCCTCAGAAGCTAACACTAATCAAAAAATTTCTCCAACCGAGGTACCTGTCCACATTGGTGTCACCTACCATCACGCTGGGTGTCCTCAAAGCCGTGGATCGGCTGTTTCGGCAAACTGTGCGCCGCATACTCCATGTCAGCCAGCACGCAGCTAACGCCTTTATACACGCTCCTGTGCGACTAGGGGGGCTAGGAATTACATCCTTCCGAGCCAAGATACCCGCAATCCTGCATAACAGGGTAACGAAATTAATAACAACAGCCGACATAACAACTGCCGCAATACTGACAACTCCAGAGGGTGAGAGACTCTGGAATCGCCTTGTCAAAATTACAAACGAATTCGGCACGAGCGGGCCCGGCATAGGACGTGTGTGGGGCGATAAGCTGGAAACATCGTACAGTGGCAACGGGCTCATACAGGGCAGAACGTCCGGTACGTCGGGGAGCTGGATTGACCGCCCCCCCCCCAATTCTGGAGCGGGGGCGACTACATCAAGGCAATTCAGCTCCGAGGGAATCTACTACCCACAGTGGGCATTCCATCTAACCCCCCAAACGCGCGCCGATGTCGAGCGGGTTGCAGCCGTGTGGACAGCCTGTCACACATTCTCCAGGGCTGCCCGCTTACGCATTGGCCGCGGATCAGGCGTCACGACAGAGTCGTTCGCCGACTAAGTCAGTTGGCGCAAAAGGGGATGGGTAGTAGAATTAGAGCCCAGGTTACGCTTAGCGAACGGCGAGCTTAGGAAGCCCGATTTAATCTTCCTGAAGGGTGACCAAGCCGTCGTTTGCGACTTAACCATCCTTTGGGAGGGACCCCGATCGCTCGAATCTGCGTATATGCAGAAAGTGGAGTATTATAATACTCCACTAATGTTGCAGGCCCTCCGGGTGAGATATCCCCACAAACAACTGACCCCCACGGCATTAGTCGTGGGAGCTAGAGGGACGTGGACTAGAGCCTACCAGAGTCTTAGTTCCCTTCTCCAACTAACCAAAAGGGAGATCACCTCTCTTGTCCACAACACGATCAACGGTAGCGTAATAATTCACAGTGAATTCATGCGCACCGTTTGGGCAAGACGTGATCGTGTTGCCAGACAACATTAACTGTACTGTCGACATAACACCCCATCACATCATCTCTGAACACTAACATAATTTTAACGTGTTTACTTTTTTACAAATATCTATATATATATATATATATATATATATATATATATATATATATATATATATATATGAACTTTTAAATGTGATGTAAATATATCGATGCTACTATGATGATGTGCCAACAGCCGTCTTCCAACGGTGGCTGAAATGTGCCGACGGCATATGCCATAAAATGTTCGGCGTCTGAGTAGTCGCGCCCACTCCAAAAGGAGGGAAGTTGATCTATCCAGCTTCCTGACATATTCGTCTGTCTGCCCTGCAGCAATCCATTTCCTGAGTATGATTTTTCTAGAGTTTCGCCCCATATTGTTGCTGTTGGTACCATATTCAGTCGTCATACGTAGTATTCTCTGCCAAAGTCTCTCACCCTCTGGCAGGGAAAGGACGGCTACAGTAGTTAGTTTGCTTTTGTTAATTATGGTTAAAAAGCGATTATGTAGCATTGCGGGGACCTTGGCACGCAGTGAAATGACGCCAAGTCCACCCATCCTGGTAGGGGCGTGTATGTAGGCGTTAGTGGTATTTTCGTTAAGATGTAATAATTTTCGGACGCATTTTCGGATAATTCTGTCCACCGATTTGAGGACACCCAACGTTGTTACTGGGGATGTCAATATTGAGATGTACTTTGGTATTATAAACTGCTTCAGGATCTCTAATTTTTTATTCGGTTTTAGGGGGGCAGCGGTTACTCGCGCAATGCGAGTGGTCAACTCAGAAATGATAGGTGTGAGTAGTCTAGTACAAGAGTATTTTTCTCCGAGGTAAGCCGTCATGCCGTTGCCATTAAGTTGACTAAGCGGCTTACCTCTGAATCGGTTTGTTTCCGAGGAGAATAGGATCTTTTTTCCTGGAACTACTCGCACGACCGAGGCTACGCTTTTCTCAGCGTTGATAGAGAGTCCTCGGCACTGGCAAAATTCGACCATTCGACTGAGCATTTGCTGCGCCCCCTCATAAATTATATTGTCCACATATGCCAAGCACGCTACATGTACGTGATCATTAATTTTAATGTCTTTCTGTGTAACTTGTAAATCCTCAACTAATTCATCAAGAGAGGGTCGCCTTGTTTGACGCCTCTATTCAGGTGAATGGGGGGGGGGGGGGTTTGATTTGAGGTCAATAAGGACCTCTTGATCTCCAGGTGTAATGTTCACTATAGCGTTAATTATATCAGTGTCGATTGGCTCCCAGTCATCTAAGTGTTTCGTGTGGAATTCCATCACGAATTGCACTATGGGATCCGCAGCAGCCCTAGGAGGAGGTACGGTGTCATCCAGATCGTCGGCCTCGGGTCCTGCCTCGACCTCAGAAGTGACGCTTGTCCCGGGCTGATAAGATGTAGGGTATCCCTCGCCCCCTGTACTATATCTTCTGAGACCTACATCTTGAAAGCGCCTAGCGCTTCTGAAGACCCGTTGCTTGAGGCCGCGACCTCCAGGATTCAGACCTCCGTAACATCGGCCTCTTTACCCTCTGTATGTTGTTCCTCGAGGGCTTCCTCGATATGAACATTCTCCGGGCGCTGCTTTTTCCTTAGAAGCTGGGACACCAATTCTTTGTATTGGGGACCCTGCCGCTTGTCTTTAATGGCAGTTTTGGATCTCGTCGGCATTTTCTCGGCCAGGTGCATGTCAATGAACTTCCCAGTAAAGGCAACCTCGCCATGTCTATGAACTCCTCATCGGTCCAACGACTGGGATCAAGGATGGGATGGTCTGTTCTGTCGTATTCTGTTGGGTACGTTTTCCTCAGGTGAAGACGCATACCTGCATAGCCCTTGCACAGGCGGTTGCGTACAGGACAGATAACTTCTCTGTCAGGGTTGGGCCCTCTACAATATCGACGCCTGAGATGCTGTTTCAAACCCGCTTCCGTGGCAAAGGATTTGCCACATTGACAGAACACCATTTTTAATTCCAGCAAATGTAAAAAACGATTAGGTGAGCTAATAAATATTTAAAAATAGGGGACGTTCGAGTGAGACAGCGGAAAATCTGCTATTCACAAAAAGGCACAAACGGTTATAGAAACCAACGCCCCTAAAAATACTCCCCAAAAGGAGTGAAAACCCGTTCGGGTCTAACTGTCGCGCGAAGTGGGTGCTACCCGTTTGTAACACGACCCGATTGTCCCGGAGATCAGGTGGTGTTCAATCTCTCGGTCAAAGGGGACTATACATGACAAGGGGTCCATTCAGCGTTAGCCGTAACCGAAGTTACGTTACCGACTCTCACCATGTAGGAGGTGCTGATGTGTGCTTGAATTAATAAGTTGGCACCTTTCACGAGGGTAACTTTCGCTTTTTTAAAACGTCGAACAAAAATGTCAGATCACTACTCCGTGTACACGCGTACTCGCTCAACCGCATTAAGAGAGTCATAGTTACTCCTGTCGTGGTATTTCACCGGCGACCGTCTCCCACTTATGCTACACCTCTCATGTCTCCTTACAGTGCCAGACTAGAGTGAAGCTCAACAGGGTCTTCTTTCCCCGCTAATTTTTCCAAGCCCGTTCCCTTGGCAGTGGTTTCGCTAGATAGTGGGTAGGGACAGAATGGGAATCTCGTTAATCCATTATGCGCGTCACTAATTAGATGAGGCATTTGGACAGAAAAGTATTTATTTCGTTATTATTATACATAGTTAAAATACATTTCGGCATTAGTTGTTTTTCGGCCGTCGGATATTATCATTTCCTAGGTTACAGTTTATGCGAACTTAAGATAATTTACAGATGTGTATATATTTTGTGTGTGTGTGTCTGTGCATGCGTGTGTTTGCGTGCGCGTGTGTGTGTAATTGACTAGTACTAAAATGTCTCATGCCGCCACAAACTGCACCTGTAGCGGTAGCGCCCAACCCAGGTAGACGGGT
This sequence comes from Sinelater perroti, assembly GCA_036346155.1. Lineage (NCBI taxonomy): Eukaryota > Metazoa > Arthropoda > Insecta > Coleoptera > Elateridae > Sinelater > Sinelater perroti. The sequence goes on along the minus strand of JARFIY010000075.1, from coordinate 106,335 downwards.
TCAGCGTTCTCCCGGCTGCTGTTGTCGTCTGGATCGCCAAACGCCTGCCATGAAGCGCCGGTGTGCCGTGCTACCCCACTGTAGGACCAGGTTGACGATGTTGGCTTTCAGGCTAGCTGGTAGGTGAAGTACCGCCGCCGTTGATGTGTTGCTGAGCGGCCACACGCCCCTGGCGCCCACGATGAGGGAGGAAAGTGAGCTGTTGGTTGGACCACTTTCGGGAAGCGGCTTCTCTAAATTTGCTGTTGTCGTACACTGCCCGTTTCTGGAACCAGCTGTCGGACAGCGTACGTTGGCCCTCCCAGCAGATTTGGACGTCGCAGATGATGGTTGTTTCGCCCTGATGGATGGCGAGGTCTGGCTTGTACAGTTGCCGGTCTGGATGTCGTACATATGGCTCCACTTCCGTTCTCCATTTCTTCCTCCTCGCGTGGGCTGCCAGTTTGCGCACGACCGCGTCGTGTCGGGAGATCCTTTCGGCGTGGGTTGCAGGACACCCTGGAGGACATGGCAGATGGATTCTAACCTGGGGCATCCGTGTCTGCATCGCCGTTGATCTTCTGGGGTGGTGGGTTGTCCCTTGGTAGGCAGGTTTGCTGTACGGAGCTGGATCGCCCTCACATAGTCTCGCCCCGTCCAGCCTCCCGGTGGTGCTGATATCCAGGTTCTGCTCGCCTTGTCCTCGCCCGCGGCTTCCAGCCCCTTGCTGAAGGGCCGTTTTTTTTGATTTCGTTCCTCCATCTCGGTGCTGGTTCGCCTTTGGAGGCGAGCTTCTGGATCCTGGTGATGATCTTCTCCCCTTGCCTAGAGGACAGGATTGCTTTAATGGTGTTATCGCCCGTGGTTTTTAGTTTGGTTAGGCGGTTGTGGCATATGTGGGGGATGTGGCCCCTTAGCTGTTGGAGCCCCAGTCCCCCGTCTTTCTCTTTGACGTACAGAAATTGATCGCCAGTATGTTGGCTGAGATGTAGAAAGGCTTTGACAGCCTTTTTGATTAGCCTATCTGTTTCGTTTAGTATTTTGCTTGTTATAGATGGTACTTGTAGGCCATATACCATCTTGGGGACCACGTAGTCTCGGAGTAGCACGAGCTTCTGCTGCGGCTTTAGCGGAGCTCTTCGTATGTTATTTATCCATCTCGCGTTGTTATATAAGGATGGTTTTCCTATGCCTGCCTCTCCTACCTGGTGTCCTAAATATTTGAAGGGGTTGATGTTACCCACGCTCTTTATTTGTTGGCCATAAATGCTAAAGATTGGGCGCGTTCTGGCAACCGTTACGCCCTTTATTGACTGTGCCGAGATGGCGTGGCACTTCTTGGGGTTGATAGACATTCCCCACTTCTCTAAGTGTGTGGTTACCGTATCTAGGGCCTCAGGCACATCTATTTCTTTATCTTTAAGGATGATCATGTCATCTGCAAAGGCAATTGCTGTCACTTTTTGGTCTTGTAGGCTTGCTCCTGATTTAGATTGGTTTAGCTTGCGCAGTAACTCATCTAACACCATGTTAAAAAGGAGGGGGCTTAGGGGGTCGCCTTGTTTCACGCCTCTTCTGAATAGAATAGGCCTATATATAGAATAGGTGTTTTGACCTATTCTGATTTTAGTACGGGCTTGCGTGTAAGATGATCTTAGATATTCGATTAGTTGCCCAGGTATTCCCTTGTCAGTGAGAGCCTTTATGAGGGCCTCGTGTGACACTGTGTCGAACGCCTTCTGGACGTCCAGGGAAACCACATTGAGCGACTTCCCCTGCTCCCTTCTAGTTCTTATATAATTATCGACCAAGATGGTATTGGCCAGTGTGCCATCTATTTCGGTGAAACCCCTTTGCTCTTGGTGGATGGTGATGGCGCCCTGAATCTTTTTGCTCAAGATTCGATGTAAGAGGCGCTGAAGTGCGGAGCCTATGGTTATGGGCCGCCAGTTTTCTGGGTTTTCCCGTGGCCCGTATTTATATATTAGGATTGTCCGGCACGTGTTCCATACGGCCGGACTTTGCTGGCTGAACAGGACTACGTTGTATAGTGTTTCTAGTATGCCGGCTGGACATCGCTTAACATTTGTTACCGCGATTCCGTCGGGCCCAGGTGCTGAGTTAGCCCAGCCTCTTTTGGCGGCCTCTATCTCCTCTGCTGTTATCGGCAGGAGGGGGTTTTGGTTATCAGCCTTGGAGACTTGGGCTACTGGGCTTTTTAGTCCTGTTCCTTCATATAATCCAGCGTAGAATGATTCAACCCTGTCTATTTCTGGAAGTCTCTCGCTTTCTAGCAGTGGAGTTTCGGCACAGATTTTTTCCGCAAGGGTCTGTTTATTTTTGCGGAAAAGATCTTGTGCCTTTTTATATTCCCTGCGTTTTTTCTCTCGCCTGTTGTGAGGCGGTGGAGGTGGTGGGGGGGCGGTTTTTATTTGCCTCGTGTGTTTTCTTTCTTATTGGGAAAATTTCACTAATCCAGATTTCTATAGCTTTATCGAGGTCTTGTGAGCCACTCAGTGCCTCATAAATGAGGGTTTGAGTGGGTGGTTCGGCTTCTTGAGCTAAGGCACGTAGTCGTGCTACTATAGGGCAGTGCCCGGTGTTTGACCTCACCGATACCACTTTTTCCGTTTTGTCCGGGGTCGCTTCGTGAGTTGCGTGCGGTGCTATGCGGGGGGGCAGCAGCTTCTGGGCTAGGTGGTGTGCCCGTGGGTGTAATAGGGCGGGGACAAGGTGTGCGGCTAGGCGGTGGCGAAGGAGTTTTGCCGGTGTGGGATTCTTTCTTGTGAGCTGGTGGACGTGCTCGGAGAGGCCTTGGGTACTGGGATTTCGGGGGGCATTTGTAGGGTTTCGCCGCCTCCGATTGTTCCCAGTTCTTTTCGGGCTCTCCAGGTATCCCTTATACTCCGGTTTTTCCCGCCGGTACCGGACTTGATGTTCAGTAAGTCCGGTCTCCTTGGCCATGGTCTTATAGCAGGCCCTCTTTTGGCTTTTCGCCTCTATTGTGGCTATTTTAGCCATCAGTTGGTTTTCAGAGAGAGGTAGCCTTGCTTCTAATTCTTGCCGGTACTCCTTTGGGTGGTGCCGGTGCTCGTGTTGCCGAACAAGCGCGAAAGTAGCAAACGCCTTGTCGCAGTGCGCACACTTGCTCCTGTCCCTGGTTCCACAATCCTTTCCGTGGCGTGCCACAGAGGACTTCAACTGGTACCCTTTGCCGCATAGCTCACACATATACGGGTGGGCAGCTACCGCATTGGGAGATAGGTCCTTACTAGAGCCTGGGACTTGCCCAGGCTCTTTGTTAATTTTACTAGTGGACCTGTTGGATCGGGCTTGTTCGTGCCCGGTTTAGGGGTATTTTTCGTGGTTGCCCCTTTAGTGGCTCGCTGAGCCGATGTACCTTGGTCATTGCATGGATCTTTTCCTCTTAGGATTCCTGAGGATCTTGGGTTTGGTGGAGGTTGGAGTTAGGGGAATTAGGATTCAGGAGTTCGGGATAGGAATGACGGGATCCGATCTGGGCTGCAGTTTAGTATCGGGACTTCTGGAACGAGAAGTGCCACCTATATGGTGACCTCTCAGGTGTCGATATATGTGACTCATAAGTGGCGCCCCCTGTTTTTTTGAAATTTTTTATATTGATTATTTTGAAAATTGATGCTTATTCAGTCTAACTGGACTCCTTGAAAGCTAACTGAACTCCCTAAAAGCTAACTGGATTCCCTAATATGTCACCTAATCTACATACCTAACTGGACTCCCTCAAACCTAACCTTTTTTTTTTGTTTCCGCAGGGGAAATGCATTGAATTGCATACCCGGACGGCGGGTTATGTGGGGCTCTCCTTCCAAAAAGGGGAAGGCCTACCCACTAAAACCCCTGCGATGTCCCTCTTCGTCGGTTGATGGTAGGAGGGCGTCACCGGATCGTTCCCGGCATTCGATGGTGACGCCCGCGACGGTCTGGTATGCTGCTGGTCTTCAATCTTCGGGCGCCCCTATTGGTCGCCCTGTTCCCGCTTGAGCCTGGTGTGCGCTCTGGTCAACTTCTTGCCCTTATTTCGGGCGGCTAAGTTGTCGTGTCTTCTTCGCGTCCTTCACTCTTCGGCGGATTGGGTCCGCAGCCGCTTCATCCTCGTGCGCCCTCTCGGCCGCTTCCTTCTGCGAGATGACCGTTTCGCAGAAGGATGCCACGGCGTCCCATTTTTTATCGCTGTCTAGCATAGGTCCTTTCCGATGCCCGCCACCAGTTCCTGGCGTTGGGCACTCCAGCCGGGGCATTCTTCTACTGTAGGTTGTGGCGTGTCCGACGGTGAGCCGCATTCATGGCAGGCCGGGGTGGGCTCCCTTCTGGCTACCCGGTGGAGGTACTCGCAGAAACACCCGTGGCTTGTGAGGACCTGCGTGATCCTGAAGGACAGGGTGCCCCTGCCGCGAGACACCCACTCGTCCAGGCGTGGGAGGATCGCCTCGACTATCAGGCGGCCCGCCGCTGGCGTGGCCAGCTCTCCCCTCAATCTTTGAATCAGTGCGCTTTGACTGATTGCCCTGATTTGCGCTTCCTCCTCCAGTGCGCTGGCCCACCGTCCTCCCCGGTTCCTACGCGGAGCTGGTACTGTTTGGACAGTACCTCGGCCTGGAGCTCCCACGGGGGGTCGCTTGCCAGCATAGTGGCCGCTGTCCAGGAGACCGTGCGATATCCTCTTATGGTCCTTACCGCAATTGTTCTTTGTGGGCGGCGCAGCCGGCGGATGTTGTTCCGGCTGAGGGCGGCCGCCCATATAGGGGCCGCGTACATGGCCATGCTCCGTATTATGCTGGAGTATAACCTTCTGCACGGCGCCCCGGGACCACCCAGGTTGGGCAGTAGTCGCCCGAGTGCAGCTGCTGCTCGTTCCAACTTCGGAGGGAGCGCGGTGAAATGAGTATGGAATTTCCAGCGCCCGTCGAGCGTTAGGCCCAGGTATTTGAGCTGGGGCTTTATTTCCATGGCGGTCCCCTGGATCCGGAGCTACGCTCCAGCCGGGGGGGGGGCCTCCTCGGACCGCGAAACAGGAGTACCTTGGTTTTCCCGAGAGATACGTTTAGCCCCAGTCGGTGGATGCGCTCAACTACCCTGGTCACGTCTTCTTCAGCTCGACGAGCTGCTGTGGCGTATGTTTGCCCTCTCACAGCTACGAGGGTGTCGTCAGCGTAGCACAGCATACTTGTTCCGTTGTTTACCCGCGCCTTTAGCAGCCAGTCGTAACCGAGGTTCCACAGGACGGGCCCCACTACTGAGCCCTGCGGAACCCCCCGACCGGCTTGCCGTGATGTTAGCCGCCCCTCTCGGTCTTCCCACGTGACCTTCCTGCCGCTGAGGTACGATTTTAGCAACTGTCTCAGGTAAGGCGATGCTCGATAGTATTTAATCGCTTCCCCCAGTATGTTGTGTGGCAGGCTGTTAAACGCGTTTTTATGTCTATGGAGGTTGCCAGCACTACCTCCCCCTCCTCCACTGCAGACGTGGTAAGTTCTTTGAGGGCGCTTAGGGCGTCCAGCGTAGACCGACCCTTCCGGAAGCCATATTGGCTGGCGGAGATGTTTGGGCTAACCTAACCTAACCTGATGTAACAGGGGGTTTCTCCGCTAATCCACGGCAGCTACTAACCCGTGTCCTATCACATCACTGCACTGCACTACACATTGTTTTCAGTTGGATACACAGTCTTGATGTCTTGTCATAGCTGGACGAATGGGTCGACTCCTCTTCGCCTCACATCTCTATGCCAGAGGTAAGCGCACATGTGCATTGCGAGGTCTTCTTGTTTGTAGCCTCGATCAGTCAACTCATGCTCGAGGTACTTCCAACTGCCCTCTATTCCCTGTGTATGGGCACCAGTCCGAGGGTTCACAAAGCGTCCTCTACCACGAGTGCTGTGATTCAGTCTTGTGCGTATGGTTCATCTTTGGGATCTTGTCTAAACCCTTGTATGCGTGTGGATCTCAGTTCCGGGAGCCACATGCTTGGTGATCAGAGGGAAGAGCGATTCTCGATCACGCTTATTGTCCGGGCATAACTCAATGGGGGGCGGCGTAATTACGGGTTTCACAAACGATTTAACGGTAATTAATAATCAATGGGGACGACCTCGGAGCGGCATTGTAATTAGTGCGGAATGTGGCGGGCTATTGTTAAACATTTCCTGTGAGTTAATAACCATGGCTGAGGTGATTAAGTACAGTGAATTCGTGTATGCAGTGTCTGTTTACATTCCACTGTGCAGTGCGCGTAATGATGTTAATGAAGATGACGTGTTCGCGAAATTAGAAAGTGCGTTTTCAAAAGTACTAATGACGGGGCGTAACGTAATTATCGCGGGCGACTTTAACGCGAAATCACCGATTTGGGGCGGATATATTGAGGACGCGCGCGGGATTAGATTAGCGGAGTTAATAGAACGATTTAATCTCGCGGTAATTAACACCGTGACGGCCGCCACGCGGAGCGGACGGCGCACGCGTTCCGCCTCACCGAGTAAGTAAAGAAACGATGAAAGTAGTGGTATTTCACCGTCTCCCACTTATGCTACACCTCTCATGTCATCTTACAGTGCCAGACTAGAGTCGAGCTCAACAGGATCTTCTTTCCCCGCTAATTTTTCCAAGCCCGTTCCCTTGGCAGTGGTTTCGCTAGATAGTGGGTAGGGACAGAATGGGAATCTCGTTAATCCATTCATGCGCGTCACTAATTAGATGAGGCATTTGGTTACTCAGACGCCGAACATTTCTTGGCATATGCTGTCGGCACATTTCAGCCACCGTTGTAAGCCGGCTGTTGGCACATCATAGCTTCATGCAAATGTTACACCACATTTAAAATTGGAATATATATATATATTAATAAATAAATATACATATTAAAAATAATTGTTAGTTACGATAGTTAAAACGAGATGTTATAAACCGGCAATTGCAACTGGTCGTATATGGCAGCACGATTATGTCTTGCCCAAACGGTTCGCATAAATTCGGTGTGTATTATGATGCTACCGTTTATCGTGTTCTGGACAAGAGAGGTGATCTCCCTTTTGTCGAGTTGGAGAAGGGTACTGAGGCTATTGTTAGCTCGGGTCCACGTCCCTCGCTCCCACTACTAACGCTGTGAGGGTTATTTCTTTTTGGGGATATCTAACCCTGAGGGCCTGCAACATTAGTGGAGTATTATAATACTCCACTTTCTGCATGTACGCAGACTCGAGCGATCGAGGACCTTCCCAAGGGATAGTTACGTCGCAAACAACGACTTTGTCGCCCTTAATGAAGACTAGATCAGGCTTCCGAAGCTCGCCGTTCGCTAAACGCAGCCCTGGAAAACGTGGGATAAGCTCTCCACACGACTGCACCCCGCTCGACACCGGCGCGCATATGGGGGGTTTGATGGTACGCTCACTGGGGGTGGTAGATTCCCTCGGAGCTGGATAGCCTTGATGTAATCGCCCCCGACGTACCGGACAGTCTGCTCTGTATGAGGCCATTGCCTCCAATTTATCGCCCCACACACGTACTATACTCAGCCTGCTTGCGCCGAATTCGGCTGTAAAATGAATAAGCTTTTGCCAGAGTCTGTCACACTCTGGCGTAGATAATATAGCCGGCATTACTAATCAGGTTTCTTACCCTGTTGTACAATATTGCGATTATATAGGCTCTAAACGATATTATGCCCAAACCTCCCAGGCGTACAGGAGCGTGAATGTAAGCGTTGGAGGCGTGTTGGTTGATGTGTAATATACGGCGCACCGCCTGTCGAAAAAGCCTATCGACGGCTTTCAGGACACCCAGAGTTATAGTAGGAGACACCAAGGAGGACATATATCTCGACTGGAGGAACTTTTTGATGATGTTTAACTTCTGAGGGGGTTTAAGCGTGGTGCAGCGCAAACCTGTGCTAGCTGTGTTTTAAGCTTCGGTATAGCTGACCGTGCCTGCCCTTGACAAGAGTACTTCTGACCTAAATAGGTAAGCAGTTCGCCAGCTTGCAGCTGGCTAACCGGCCTGCCTTTGATGTAAAATCCATTTGTATGTGATGTGAACAGTATCTTCTTGCCGGACACAACACGGACAGCCATTGCAACACTTTCCAATCCCCGACGTTCGCAAAATTCCATTGCTAGGCGGAGTAAGCGCTGCGCCCCTCATAGGTCTCATGAGCTAACAGTAGGTCGTCTGCGTATGCCATCGCTGTCAGTTTGGTTAGTGCGTTGATTTTTATTCCTAGCCCCGATTCCTACAAATCATCGATTAATTCGTCAAGGACGATGTTAAACAGGATCGGGGACAAGGGGTCGCCTTGTTTTACCCCGATTAAGGTTTATTGGTGGGGTGGTATCGTTCCCCACCTCAACCTGGGTCGTGGCGTTGACGTAACCTTTGAGGATGAAGGAGATTAACTCCTTATCCACGTCAAAACGGTCCAGGGCCCTCTGGATAGAATTGTGCGACAGAGAATCGAAGGCCTTTGCTAAGTCAAGTACCAAAATATGGTACGGCCTTCGTCTCTGTCGTTGATGTTTGATTATGGTGTGCAGTGTGAGGGTGTTAAGCATCACCCCATCGACGGACCTGAATCCTCTTTGGTGGGAGTGTATTGGCAACTTAGACAGCCTTCGAGCGTGGATTTTATGGCATATACGCAGCCAGATCGAACTTATGGTAATTGGCCTCCAGTTTGAGACGTCCTCGGTGTTTCCTGATTTGTGGATTAATATGGTTCGACTTTTGAGATGGAGCCAGGCAGTCTACCGGACAGGAGTATGGCATTCAGGAATAGCGTGGTCCGGTGAATTGGTAGGCTCCGGAGGTGAGTTATCTTGAAGCCATCGGGCCCAGCGGAGTTGGAGCTGGTGGTCTCCATTGCCCATTTGGCTTCCTCCTCAGTAATCGCCTTCCACAGTGGTTGGTTGGACTTTTTAGGTCTATATATCGGGTGTCTGTCGGGAGGAGACCTTGTCTCAAACATACGTTTGTAGAAGAATGTTGCCAACCACCTTGTATCTGAGCGCGCGGTTTCCTATGTTTGCGGTGTTAATGGTGACGGGGCGTCTCCTGTGGGGTTCAATACTGAGTGTATCTCGCAGGTGTCCAAGCCAATCCGGTAATAGATCTAATAGAGCCCCCTTATCGCCGGGTGTAATGCTGGAAACGGCTTCCATGAGCTGTTCGTCGATATTCTCCCAAGCGTCGTGTTTCTGCTTAGTAATCCACCAAGAATTGCACAATAGGGTCCACAGCTGCTATAGGAGGGGCAAAGCTGGCAGGTACAGCGTCCTCGGGTCCCTCGGTCTGAGAAGCCGCACTAGTCCCTGGTGTTGGGGAGGCCACATGCATTTCGTGTGCGCGTGTGTTGCAGGCGTACCGGAGGCGGCGGCGAGGCAATGGCGGAGTCCAAGCCGGGACGTGGTGGGCGTTCGCGGCGTGCGTCGATCCTGAGCTCGGTGAGCGAGGCGTCCGACAACGTGGCAGCGAGCGTGGCGGCCCCCAGCGAGGCGACGGCAGCAGCAACAGAAGCGAGGGCAGCACGGGCGGAGGCGAGAGCAGCAGCAGCGGGGGCGACAACGACGGAAGCAAAGACGACGACGATGGACGCTGAGGCGGCGGTAGGTAAAGTCACCCGTAGCAGGTAGGGGGGACTGCGGCGGCAGAGAAGGCAGAGGCGACGACGAACCAGGAGACCAGCGAGCGACCGGTGGCGGATGGACCGCAACTTCGAGGACATCATCTGCGCCAGGATGAGGCAGCTGATGAGGTTCGTCCACGCGAAGGTGCCAGCGACGTCGGAGACGGTGAAGGTCGAGGACCGGAAGGAGGTGCGGAGAGCAGTCGAGGTCATGGACCTTGGAGTCCAGCCGACGGGAGTCCTGCTGGCGATGCGAGCGGAGCTGAGGCGAAAGGAACAGGAGGTCGAGCAGCTGAAGCAAGGTAAGCCTAGTTTTAGCTACGCGAGCGTTGCGCGTTCCGCTGCGGCTGCACCGAGTGCGGGAACGATGCCACGGGCGAGTGCGGTGGTTAGGGCCCCCCCTGCTGTGTCGGCACCGAAGAAGAGGAGCTTCGCGGAGGCCGCTTCCAGGCCGAAGACGACGGCTTTGAAGATCGTGGGCAAGACCGCCATGGAAGCAGACAAGGTGAAGGAGGTGCTGAAGACCAAGGTTGATCCGAAGAGGGCCAACATCAGCGTCGCGGCAGTGAAGAGGACGAAGACCGGGGTCATCGTCGAGCTGCACCGACCGGAGGATGAGGAGAAGCTGAAGGTCGCCGTAGCCGCAAACGCAGAAGAGCTGCAGAGTGCGGAACTGGGCAAGAACCTCCCCCGGGTGATCTTGCGCAGTGTCGACCGCGGCCTAACGGAAGAGAGGCTGAAGAGTGTCCTGATTGCCCACAACCCGGAGATGGTTGTTGCGTTTGGCGGCGAGAAGAAGATGGAAGAAGAGATCTCCGAGAAGTACCGTTTGGGCGTTGACCAGGAGAGGTTCGGGAGGGTCAACGTCGTCCTGGAGGTGACCCCGAGAGCGCACGAGATCCTGAGGAGCAGGAGGATCAACCTGGAGTGGGAAACGACCAGGGCCGAGGACCACGTGAGGCTGCTGCGTTGCTACCAGTGCTACGGTTTTGGGCACCGTGCACGAGAATGCTAGGAGAAGGAACAGCTCTGCGGAAAGTGCGGTGGAAAGCACAAGTTCAGCGAGTGCGCCTCTGAGCACAAGCGCTGCCCCGTATGCGTACGGGCAAACGCCGAGAAGAAGGGCTCCCAGGCGAGCACGGACTACGAGGCGAAGAGTGGAAGCTGTCCTACGTGGAAGAGGATCAGGAGCGGCATCGTTAGGAGCATCGACTATGGCCAGTGAAGAAGAGGCCATGCACAGCACGGGGAATAAATTTATTAGCGTTGCGCAAATTAATTTGAGAAAAGGGCGGGCGGCGACCAATAATCTCGTGAACGCGATAAAAATTAGAAAATTAGATATCGTAATGATTCAAGAGCCAAACACGCGGGGCGGTCTAATTATTGGTTTAACGAACGATTTGACGATAATTAATAATCAATCGGGACGACCTCGAAGGGGCATTGTAATTAGTGCGGAATGTGGCGGGCTATTGTTAAACGACATTTCCTGTGAGTTAATAACAGTGGCTGATGTGATTAAGCACAGTGAAATCGTGTATGCAGTGTCTGTTTACATTTCACCGTGCAGTGCGCGTAATGACGTTAATGAAGATGACGTGTTCGCGAAATTAGAAAGTGCGCTTTCGAATGTTATAACGACCGGGCGTGACGTAATCATTGCCAGCGATTTTAACGCGAAATCACCGATTTGGGGCGGTAACATTGAGGACGCGCGCGGGATTAGATTAGCGGAGATAATAGAACGATTTAATCTCGCGGTGTTAAACGAGGATAGCGGACCGACTTTTGTAGGGCATCGCGGAACTAGTTACATCGACGTAACTTTATCGTGCGCTAGAGCTTTCGGGAAAATTAGTAAATGGCGCGTGGAATCGGAGGAAACGCTCTCCGACCACAAACTAATAACGTGGCGGTTCGGATATTCAGCCGACTGGGGAAAATTCGCGGTAAATTTCGAAGAATATAGGGTTAGGTACTCGGGGTCTGCGGCGATTAAGGACCCCGAGGAACTTAAAACTAGGGCGGCCGAACTAAACGCGGCAATTGTTAAGGCATGGGAAGCGTCCATGCCACGGCGCAAACTCTTCCATCGGAGCGTTCCCTGGTGGACCAGGGAATTAACCGAAAAGCGATCCGAGGTTAGGCGCAAGCGTAAGTTTTATCAACGCTGCGGGGGACAAGATAGGGCGGAAAGGGAGCTAGCTTATCGCGAGGCGTGTCGCGAATACAAGCATCTCCTAGAAGATACTCGTACGCGAAAATGGAAACAGTTTTGCACGCGCAGCGCGGAGAAAGACCCGTGGGGCACCGCGTACCGGGTTATACGCGGGAAGCGCCCAAATACTTGCGACTCTTGTGTACGAAAGGCGGACGGTACGTACACAAGAGGACCACGCGAAACGGCGGATTTTTTGTTGGAAAACTTCTTCCCCCGCGACGATGCGGAAGAAGACGACGCGAATCAGGCGGAAATTAGGCGCGAAACGGCTACGATTGTCGGCAACCGGCGAGCCGACGTTCGTATAACCACGGGCGAAATCTACAGATCGATCGCGCGTATGAACGCCAAAAAAGCCCCGGGGCACGATGGCGTTACCGCGGCCACGGTGTTGAAGGCTTTTGAGATTACTCCGGCTATCTTCGAAAGCGTCTTCAATGCGACTTTGGAGTTCGGCATCTTTCCGAGATGCTGGAAAATCCAAACGGTACGGTTTATCCCGAAGCCGCGTAAAGATGATCCTACCGACCCAGGCAGCTTCCGGCCGATAAGTTTGCGCCCGGTGGTCGGTAAGCCGTTAGATCGTATCATTACGACACGCGTAGAATATGTAGTACGGGAAAACGGCGGTTTTAACGAGCGGCAGTACGGTTTTCGTGCGGGAAAGTCAACGACGGACGCGATCGCGTACGCGGTCTCCTTGGTGAGGGACGCAAAGGAGTATTGCGCGTTGATAGCGTTCGGGTGCGTTCGACAACGCATGGTGGCCTGGAATTATCCGGGAACTAGCTGAGAGAGAGTGTCCGCAGAATCTCCTTTCGCTAGTAAAACACTAGTTTTGCGAGCGAATAGCACAGGTAGAAACAGGCGATGGAGTCATGACGCGAACGATAACGCGTGGGTTCCCTCAGGGTTCGTGCTCTGGACCGGCATACTGGAAACTGATATACGAGAGTATATTTAGAGTTCAGTTGCCGCAAGGATGCCGAATCATGGGATTTGCGGACGACACCCTTTTAATAGTTCGGGCGGCGCAATTTAAAACGTTAAAGGCGCGCGGAAACGAGGCGCTCGGAGCGCTCAAAACATGGGCGGATAGCGCGAAATTGCGGTTTAATGCAAAAAAGACGGAGGCGGTATTTTTCGGAAAGCGACCTGGGCAGGAGAGACCGACTTTCCTGCTCAACGGCGAGCGCGTCTACTGCAAGCACCACATCCGGTACCTTGGAGTAGAAATCGATGATCGTTTACTGTGGAAAAGCCACATAAGGGCGGTTTGCGATAAAGGGAAACAGATTTCCCATCGGATCGGAGCGGTGGCGCGATTAACGTGGGGTTTTCGCGGTAAAGCGGCGGCGCGGGTGTTTGAGGGGGCAGTACAGCCGGCTATGCTGTACGCTACAGAGGGTACTCGCAGTTAAGGCGGCAAGTGCTTATCGCACTGTAGCCACCGAAACCGCGTTAGTATTGAGCCAGTTACCGCCTTTGCATTTTGTGTTGCAGGAGGCTGACGACCGAGCCGGAGCAGCAACTCCTTGAGGAGCTGGGGCTGCGGCAGGGCGTCATCGAGCGGAGGCAGTCCATGGAGGAGACGGGGCACCCGGTCGAGCGAGATGGCATCCCATTCAGCGTGGCAGAGCCGGAGGAGCGACAACACTATTTTCCAGTGCGAGTTGATAACCATCCGAGAGTGTCTAGCGTACATACAGAGGCACAGAGCAATCATCCCAAGATGCGCGATAATATCCGACAGCAAGTCAGCGCTACTTGCTCTCAAAAGTATGAGAGCGCCGACGGATTTGCAAGTTGAGGTGTGGAGCCTTGCAAAGACGCTGTCGGCCGAGATCAACGTCCGATTCCATTAGACCAAGGCGCACGCCGGGACTCCAGGCAACGAGCGTGCGGACCAGTTGGCCAAAGAGGCAGCGACAGGAGATGGACCTCCTATATTCGAGACGGTGCCAATGGGGCTCGTAAAGAACCGGACGAGAGCAAGATGGGAGCAGAGATGGCAAGCAGCGGATATTCAACCCCACGGCGCGACAAGCTGCGAAGTGCTTTAACCGGCACACCGTCCAGCTTATTACTGGGCACGGCGACTTCCGGTCATACCTGATCCGAATCCGGAAGCTGGCGGAAGATCAAAACAGATGCGCCTGTGGGGAGTTCGACAACTCCATGCACGTCCTGCTAGCCTGCAACGCGGTGGACGAGACCAGGGACCCCCAGGACCCTAATTACCAGCGGCTGGAGATGACCACGAACGCGGGAGGAGATCGAGAGACTTTCGGGCGTGTGTGAATGGTGGATGGCTCTTGCGGTTTTTGCGGAACGGTGCGCGAGATTACGGGTTGACGCGAACTTGTGATGGGCGCGCGGGGGTTGGGGAAAAGAAAGTGTTGTGCGAGATGCGAACTTTTGGACAGTTTAACAGACACTAAGTGCGGTGTAGTTTAAGGTAGATTTACTGTTTCTTTGCATAGCATTGTAAAAGCCAGGAGGACTCGGGGCCATCAGCGGTTTAGAGTCGCCTGCCCTAACTCGGGTTTTGTGGTTTTCCCGGGTCCTGCACTAAGGCGAATGCCGGGGCAGGTAAATTTGCGGCCGCAATAGTATTTAAGAAACTTTGGAGCTTTGTAAAATGACAGGTTTTGCGCAATTGTTCATGCGGTTGCGGTAGTGCTGGTGTAGTACCATAAGGCGGAGCACCAGCCAAATTGACAAATAAGACATTGCCTGTAATGTTCTTTGTAATATATTCTTTTTAATAAATTGTATGTCTTAAGTTACCAAGTTTTGTGTTGGCAATAGTGGGAGTGAGACGCGTTGTTTACGCTGCTCCACCGAATTACAATTTACTGGCGATTTTCGGGACCTGCGAGGGCTTTAATTGCGGTAAGTCATTATCTTAGTGCTCTTTTACTAATTTCGGTAAAATTACAGCAATCCCAGCTGCTTAATTAACTCAACGAGCTCCTAACCTAAAATTCGGCACGTGCAAGTTGATATTCCTCTCGGGGGCATCAACGTTACCTGCAGGCATAATTTCGTCGTGGGACACATTCTGCCACTGCAAAAGGGCCGCCAGAACGATCCCGTAATTACTAATTAAATAATTTGAGTGCTGCTGCAACACGTAGGACCATAGAACCAAAAAAGGTCCTGCGTAAGGAATTCGCCTAACGCCGTGTTACAGGGTTCGATCAGAAAGTTTCTAACTTTAACTGCACTGGCGCCTGTGAACTTTTTTATCTGCGCAAACTTAATATATGTGTACGTATGCGTCGACTGTTGCGGGAACTTTAGTTTGGTACTGGCTTAATCTACCAATTCGCATCGAGTGCGCTCGGAGCAGTTGGACGCGCTTCGAGAACGATGGCGAGCACCGGTGAAAATGATGCGAGTACGTAGCGAGCTTCAATATGTTCGGTCACGATCGTTGATGCGAGCGGTGCAACGGAGGGCCCTGCTACGGTCCCTCCTGTCGCTACGGAGCCTGAATTGGAAAACGCGGAATGCCAGTTATCAAAGAAGATAGCGACTATGGTGCGCACCCTGCAGGATAATATTCCGCTGCGAAGCGACACCATTAAAGTGGAGCAGCGACGAGAATGCCGGGCAGCAGAGGACATCCGAGACTTGCTAAATCAAATGGTGGGCATCATAAGAGGCCTAAAGGACGCAAACAGGGAGAAGGATGCGGAGATAGAGAAGCTGCGTAGCCGAGTAAGTTCCCAGACCGTAGCAGCAGTAAATAGTAAAGGGGAGCAGGAAGCGGCCAAGACCGCCGCACCGCTGAGTTTCGCTCAGATAGCGTCTCGGACAAAACCAACAACGCACGCGATTAAAATTACCGGCAAAGGAGAAAAAATGAACGCGGAGCAAATAAGGGAAATTGTAAAGTCAAACATCGACCCGCGCAAAGCAGAACTTTCGGTCGCGGCTTTAAAGAATACCAAAACCGGTGCGGTAATTGTAGAGCTCCATAATAGAGCAGACGCGGAAAAGTAAAACTGGCTGTTGCGGCGCAAGCGGGCAGCGAACTTAGCGGGGTAGAAATAAAGAATTTTCCGCGCATTATGCTCCCATATATTAATAGCGCATTAGGTAAAGAGAAGCTACGAGAAGTAATTTTAGCAAACAATCGCGAGCTAATAGAAGCAATTGGAGGCGATTCTAACTACGTCAAGGAAGTTAGGGAAAGATTTAGGATAGGAGGACGCAAAAACAGCAGGGTTAGTGTTGTATTGGAGGTCTCTCCTAGGGCAAAGGCTGCATTCATGGAGCGGCGAATAAACTTAGAATGGGAAACTACACATGCGGAAAACTACTTTTCGATGACGCAATGTTATCAATGTTACGCCTACGGGCACCGCGCGAAAGATTGTAAGGAGAAAGACCAAATCTGCGGAAACTGCGGGCAAGCACAGATACGAAACCTGCGAAGTTGTTAAAAAGTGCTGCATAGTTTGCGTTAGGGCCAACGAGGGCAAGCCTGTAATACCGAACACGATGCAAAATCTCCCTCTTGTCCTACGATGAATCGCTTAAAAACTCCATTTTAAACGGAATAGATTATGCATATTAGGAATAGTTCCAGTACTAATGGGGGAAACGCAATTAAATTTAGGGAAAGGGAGAGCGGCAACAAGCAATTTGGTAGAACTATTAATTAATATATATATATATATATATATATATATATATATATATATATATATATATATCGACCACAACTTGTATTTGATGTCGCTTTGGACTTGCAGAATCGGCCCCCTGAATATCGGAATCAAGCCAGCTTTTGCCCTTTTCGCGAGGTTTCTGCCTTCGCTGAACTGGCAACCTTGGACTGTAGCATTTCTTACTAAGCGACGATTATTTGAGGGTTGCGGGAAGGAGAGAAGTGGGGATGCCTAGTTTATCATTATGAAAATTCAGTTTCATTCAAATTATTTTATTAAAATTACTCAAAATTACAATTACACTCTTCAATTAAACTTAAAATTAATTTTGAATTTATAAACAATCAAATGGCGGCTGGTAACAACCTATAAGTGTTTGCTTAATCTAATCATCATCCAAATCAGAACTGTTGATTGAATCATCCAAATCATCGCTCTCTACTTGTAAGTTTTCGGGGGTGGCTGCTCTTTCAAATGTCATCTACGCTTATGGGGATAGGATTTCCTTCAAACCAAACTGGTTCTAATATATTTCTCATTACCCACCCACATTCGTCGGGACGCAATATAATACGTTCTTGTTTCATCGCATTTTGTCACATTGCACAAAGATCGTTCTTAAAATTTTTTGCTTCCACGATTTGAAGGAATGCGGTACCTTACGCGAATCAAATCCTCTGATTTTTTTGAACTTTTCGTTGTCTTTTTTGGACTAATATATTTTGCGAAAAATAACAAACCTCGAAGTGTTTACATTATTGCATTTTTTTTTTATTAAGTACATTAATGAAGTAAATTCTTGTAATTTGTCAACTCTGTCATGGTCATTTATATGTGACAAATCACATAAACATGCGAAAACCTTTTGAAATGATTCGTTTCTAAAACGTTAACTGGTCTGGTTTTCCTCCTACGGAAAAAGGCTGAAGTATAGTCATATCCGGTAAAGGCATGGAAACCGAGCAAATCACTACATAATAACGGTCCCAATGTTGTGCAATCTACGCAATCCTGATCTAATTTTTTCCTATAGTTCCTGCCATCCATACTTTGCATGTGACCCAAGAGTAAAATGAGTAGATCAGTGTCAGTGGCTTTCACTATAATTTTACTGTTTGGTTCCGACTTCGATATATGAAAAATCATCCTAGTGTAGGCTTCCTCATGAAAATATAACAATTCTGTGTCCTCGGTTTTGATGACACAATTGCCCTGAACATGGTACGAAAAGCACTTCTCTTCCGTGTTATTGGCCTGAAATAGCGATAAAAATATTTGAATTGTTTGTTTCTCAAACTTTTCAAGAAATCATTTGGTCTAGTCTGTTGCGGGCCAATGATTGCATACGACACGTCAATCTCGCCTCGATCTTTTCGTATCGTCTTTTATTGATGGGCAAAAATACCTGTCAAAAATGACGTGGATCTCTTTTGCGCTTGTATTGCATATTTTTATCAAAAGTGATTGTGCAATTTTTTCGAATGTTTGAGAAATGGGCGCGCCACACAAATGCAAATAGTAAAACCAATCTATTACATCAATCTCGACGAAACTTTGCGGAAAAGATAGAATTCTTGATCGTAACATTTTACTGAGTGCCGATTTATGGGTCGAATGCATTTCGCCTGAATATTGACAAAGAGCTGGAGGAGCGGGAGCTAGTGGATATGATAAACAAATGTCAATGTCAATTTATTTTTTGAGTAATCCCAAGCAATCTGCCGAATATATCTCATTCCACTTTGATTAACGCCTGACTAATACAGTCTTTGCTTTTTTTGCGATTTTTTGAGGCAATCTGATGTAAAATTTAAAGTCCGTTTTATCGGTTTGTCGAAACGCTGTTTATCAATTTCGCATTCTTTAACAAACCGTTTTTTAATGTCTCCTTTTTGTTCTATGCTCCACAAAAAATCAGATACATAGGATGCTGCTGCTCTACCAGTAACAATATTGCATAATACGGTTGACTCGATACTCGAACCGAAAGGATTGATGTGACTTTTTACGATTGCGATAATACGTTACAGAGCTTTTCTATCTTTTTTTCAAGCCTGCCTTCCTAAATTTTGTATGTAACATCATCTTTTAGAGTGATTGCGACAGACTCTAGCAACTTGGAAATGACAGTACTTTACGGCACTATGCCTTATTACAATTCTCAATTTTCTTAATAACTATTGTGGCCGCAAATTTACCTACCTCGGCGTTCGCCTTAGTGCAGGACCCGAGAAAACAGACTAGACTACCTTCACCTACGCCGAACTTAGTGTCTGTTAACATTGTCCCAGAGTTCGCATCTCGCACAACACTTGTTTTCCCAACCCCCGCGCGCCCATCACAAATTGGCGTCAACGCGTAACCTCGCACACCGTTCCGCAAAAACCGCAAGAGCCGTCCACCATTCACGCACGCTCGAAAGTCCCTCAAACTCCTCCCGCGTTCATGGCCATCTCCAGCCGCTTGTAACCAGGGTCCTCTTCGCCATGGCCCTGGTCTCCTCCTCCGCGTTGCAGGTTAGCAGGACGTGCATGGCGTTGTCGACCTCCTCACACGCACATCTGTTTTGGTCCTACGCCAGCTTCCGGATTCTGATGAGGTAGGACCGGAAGTTGCCATGCCCAGTGATAAGCTGGACGGTGTGCCGGTTAAAGCACTCCGCAGCTTTCGCGCCGTGTTGACTGTGGGGATGAATATCGCGTATGTTGCCCCGTCTCCGCTGCTTGCCACCTCTGCTCCCATCTTGCTCTCGTTCTAGCTCGTAGTCGGTTCTTTACGAGCCCCATTGGTACCGTCTCGAATATAGGCGGTCCATCTCCTGCCGCTGCCTCTTTGACTAACTGGTCCGCACGCTCGTTGCCTGGAGTCCCGACATGCGCCTTGGTCCAATGGAATCAGACTACAATTTCGGCCGACAGCGTCTTTGCAAGGCTTCAAACCTCAACTTGCAAAAAGTAGAGCTGATTTGCTGTCATATATCACAGCGCATTTAGGGATGACTGCTATGTGCCTCTGGGTATACGATAAGCACTCTCGGATGGCTAATAGCTCGCACAATGACAGTACTTCGCATGCTATGACTAAGTGCCCATCGCTACCTCGCAGATATAGTTTGTAAAGTGGTTTATACTTGTAAATGAATTTCCTGCATCGCCATTTACCGGGGCTTGACCCAAATCACCTTTTGTCCTTTTGATATCAAAGGCTGCTCTTGAAAATTGTCGCATCAGGTCGGAGTCAATTAATTGCAAGTGAATCAAATCGGAAACGTTACTCATGGACCTTCTGGCATAATTAGGCTGGTTGAATATAAAAACGAAGTTTGCGATGTCGTAAATTGAATCGACATACAATTCAGTTACTTGAACGAATACTTTTTGAAAAACGGAAGGAGTCGATAATTTGCATGTACTGCATGAAGAATTGTGGTTTTACCGTGATGACCTGCCAGAGTCAAGGAACAAAACATCTTGTATTTTATCAACAGACCGTTGACGTAAGGGAAAATGTTAAGAACTGCTAGAGGTTCACAAGGGTTGTCCATCACTGTCTCCATATCAGCAATTAACAACTCTTTTTTTACATGGCTTTACAAATCTTTCAAAGTGCAGAATTCGCAAGGCCCCTGCTATGTACGGATAGATTCTTTTACAACGACTGAAATGTTTGCCTTCGATAAAAGAGTTTATCGATCCTTCAGCCAACACTTGTGAGTCTATTAATATTTCATAAATTCCTGAACCATTTAGGTACTTTCCAACTGTTTTGAAAAATGCCAATTGCAAGTGGAATCCGTCAAGATTGATGAAAACGTGATCGAATTTCGGGCTCTCAGACACATATCTACTTAGCCATTTTAGTTATCGCTAAATCGTACGTGCAGATAATTTCAGCTTCCAGAAATTCTTTAGCATTTCGAGATGCTTGAATAAGTCTCATGGACAACCGAATACGAAGTTGAGAAAGAATTGATCGGTCTGAGGAAGGTACTGAATGCTCTGCATTTCACTATCGTCTAATGCCGTGCGGCAAGAGAATCCTATTTATATAGGGGATTTCTAAATACATGACAAACTGATCGCCCAAAAAAGATCTTTCATTATTGCATTTCCCCCCGTAAAGATGCAACTTTTTACAGCTTTATCGATTTCATCGTGCGATAACAATGCCATCCTTGCGACTGGCTTTCGGAAATAGGGTTGCACTTTGCGATGTATCTCTTCGAATTTGCGCCTCTTACGCGAAACTCTGTAATTCTCAGCGCTGTGATCGTCACTCCGAGATTTTTCTGGAAACGAATCATCTGTCAAAGAACCATGGGGAATGACGTTTGATTCAAGGTTACAGCAATTTTGAGATTCGTCTGGCGAGGAATTGTCAATAGAGGATTTTGCGGAATGAATTGACAAATTATTCATACATTGTCATGTATAGTTTCCTTGTCATTGACTGTATCGACGAAACGATCAAAATTATCGAACGCCACACGTGATGCGTGCACACGGAAAGGGAGAAATACCATTAGCAATAATTTTATTTTTTATGGGCAGTGAATGTGAGTTCAGTTTCCAAGTCTTCAACTGCATTATATGAAATACAGTGGTCATATCTGTTCAATACTGTTACAACTTTTCTACTGCTGGTAAGAGATTTCATTGTCAAGCTAAGCATAATTTGTTTCGATAGCTTTACACGCCCGTTTATGACTATGCAAATTATGTCATTGTAATTATAAGTTCGTCGGATAATAGCGCGAGTCAATAAAATATTCGATTTCTTAAAAAAGAAAAAAGATTCCGCCGCGTACAGAAGCGCGGTGATAAGAAAAATTCGCCCAAGTGCGCGCCGAGTTACCCCATGGTGCCGGCGGTTTCCGACAACGTGAGAGTTGGCACTGTGGTTGCTTCTTATTCATCAGGTCTCTACCTAGAATTTTTGTTAACAGTTTTTTGTCTACGTTTTATCACCATCATTATTGCCACGGTGCCGAGGGTTGCGACAGGATGGGACCCGGCACCGTGAGTTTTGCATTGCAATGCACACTATAGTGCTTTTCTTATGTGTCCGGGAAAAAAGGTACATATTTAAAAAACGTGTACGATTAATAATTAATATAAAATGCTTTCGTCAGAATTTGCGCTGGCACCGTTGTCATTTTAGAGACATGTTTTCATGACGAATCGATTAGAAAACACTAGAATCGTCTGGCGATTCAATGTAGAAAAATCGACTGGGCTCTTGGACTATAAAGAAACGTGAAAGTAGAGGTATTTCACCGGCGACGGGATGGTTACCGTCTCCCACTTATGCTACACCTCTCATGTCTCCTTACAGTGCCATACTAGAGTCAAGCTCAACAGCACCTTCTTCCCTCGCTAATTTTTCCAAGCCCGTTCCCTTGGCAGTGGTTTCACTAGATAGTGGGTAGGGACAGAATGGGAATCTCGTTACTCCATTCATGTGCGTCACTAATTAGCTGACGAGGCATTTGGCTACTAAAATATTTGATTAAAGAAATATTTACAAAAGTGAATATATACAGGGTGGCGCGGAGCCAACTGACATTTTTCAACTAGTCATATATTATATACGCAGGGAAAAAATAAGTACAAGTGTCTATAAATGCAACCAAGTTATGTCATTTATTTACCACCGATTACAAGGTTATTTTTTGAAAACTACATCAGGCCTTCATGGCCTCTGTTTACACCAATGCATTGTTCCAAACGCTTCTTAAAGTTGTTGTACACACGCTTCCGTAGGGCCTCATCAATGGCTGCAACTTCTTTACCAATGGCTTGCTCGAGTTTTTGAATACTCATGACATGCCTCTGGAACACACGGTCTTTCAGGAACCCCGACAGGAAAAAATCTGGTACACTGAGGTCGGGCAACCCAGCTGGCCAAGCGATTTCGCCGAAACGAGAGATAACAGTTTCGAACATTTTACGAACTACAGCCATACTGTTTCGCACGGTGTGGGCTGTTGCTCCATTCTTCTGTGAATATAGGTTTTTAGGGTCAATGCCAAGCTGTCGTAACTTTTCTTCAACAAAACCATCCAACAAAACATTCTGAATCAACGGTCATTGTTTGTTCATTGTCATTTTTTAAGGAATACGGGCCTACAATCCCGAAAGCGCCGACTTCACACTAAATCGTCACTTTAGGAAAGTACAAGGACTTTTCATACAGTTCCTTAGGGTTCACTGAAGGCCAGTATTGCATGTTCTGTTTGTTTACCCAGCCAGAAACATAAAAATGTTCTTCCTCGGTCATTAGCAAATTATTCAGAATGTCTGGATTTTCCCATTAAGTCTTGCTTCCTTGTCTCTTTCGTTAACTTGTTGCACAACTTGCAGTGTGTAAGGGTCACTCCATTGCGAGTGATATATCACGGTGGCACACGTTATGAAATGGCGTCCCCCTTCCGCCAACCATAAGCTATCGCGGTGTCGCACTATTCAGATATGAAATATGCAAGTTGGCTCCGCGCCACTCTGTATAATGCTTTTCGGCTAAGTTGTTTTCCGACCGTCGGATATAATATTTGCTTAAATTAGAATACGTATAAAAATCTTAGCCTAGATGACAACAGCAAGTCTTAATAATAATTTTATTGATACATTCATACATATACATGTACACATACATACATACATTGTATACGTTTACATGTATGTTTGTGTGCACGTATTCTTATAGCCGCGTTGACAGCTTCCCTTAAGTGGTCGGGTTCGTAGCTTCTTCCGGCCGGCGTCTGGTTTGACTGGTTGGTCTTTCGCGTTGCCGGTTCCACCAAGCTCTCGCCATGAATGTTTTGTGGGCTGTGCAGCCCAACTGTCGCGTTAGAATGATGTTGGCCCTCAGCGCTTTAAGGATTTGTAGCGTGGTGGTGATGCTGCTGTTGATTTATGGCCAGACCCCCCTGGCTCCGACAATAAGGGGAAGAACGGTGAATTGTTGGCCGAGCCATTTCTTCTTCGTCGCCACCTCCTGAAACTTGGGGTTGTCATACACCAACCGCTTATTAGTGCAGCTTGTTGCGAGGTGGATGACTAGGTCCGGCTTGTATAGCTGACGGTCTGGTTAGCGGACATACCGTTCCACCTCAGTTGTCCACCCTTTCTTGCTGTTGTGTTTTGCAGTTTTACTGACTATCACGTCGTATCGTGCGATTCTCTTGCCATGCGTAGCCGGGCATCCCTAGAGCATGGTGGCTGATTGACTCCTCGCGGGGACACCATGCCTGGTGCTGGTTAGCCCTTGGTAGGTAAATTCGCTGTTCTGTTGAATGCCTCGAACGTAGTCCCTGGCGGTCCAACCACCAAGGGAATTCACTATCCATTTCCAACCGCTTACTGAAGGGGCGTTGTTTGATTTCGTCCCTCCATTTGGAAACTGGGTCTCCCGTGGAAGCCAGGCTTTGTATTTTAGATGTTAATTTTGTTCACAATGGGATTTGTTAATATTTTCTATGTGATTTTGTGCCCTTCAGTGAAAACTAGCAGCAGCCAATTTACTCAATCTTTTGTCGAGGATATGTGGGATGTGGTCGCGCAGTTGTGCTACTCCAGTCCCCCATCCCCCTCTTTGGCATAGAGAAACCAAACGCCAGTATGTGCGCTGCAATGTAGTGTCATCTTTGTTGTTTTCTTTATTAATCTATCCATCCCACCTCGTTCAGCATTTTGGTCGTTGTGCTGGGTACTTATAGGCCATACATCATCCCGGGCAACACATATTCTTCACTTTAATGGAGCTTTTCTGGTGTTATTCAGCCACCTAGTGATGTTGTCTAGTGTTGATTTGCCTTTGGTTTCGATGTTGTTCCTTAGGTATTTGAGTGGGTTTCATTCAGTGATCGGCTGGATGGACGTGCCCATTTATGGATTTATGTTCTTGTGGACTTCCCGGTAATTGTTTAAGCCGAGATGGTTCGACGTTTTGCCGGGTTAAATTCCATACCGCACCTCCTTAAGATACGAATATATCCTTTAGAATAAGAAGATGGCAATTGCCGATACCTTCAGATCTTTGAGACTCGTTCCTGTACTGGCAATGTTTGGCTTCTCCAGTAACTCATCTATCACGAGCCTGAACAGGAAGGACTCAGGGGGGTTGCTTTGTTTCACACCTCTTTTGAAGAAAATGAGTCTTAAGATGTTCCGACCCATTCTGATCTAGTGTGTACGTTACAGTATAAGGCTTCAATGTATCCCCTTTCTTTTTAAGTGCAATTTTTATGGCCTCGTGCGATTCCGTGTTGAAGGACTTAATAAATGCTTTCTCTTATAATCCCTCCTGTTCTTTATATATTGGTCGATCAGAATTGTGTTGGCTAATGTTCCATCGCTTTCTATAAACTCTCTCTATTGGTGGCTTCCAGTTACCCGGGTTCAGTAGCCGGAGAACGATTTTTGTTGCCCAAACAGTGAAATCGCGGGTTTAGTAACCTCACTTTTATCCGCATTGTTTATGCACTTTTTTGATATTGTAGCCCCCAATATTTTGGAACACTAGGGCCTTTTTTGTAAGTTCTACAACAAATAAGTCGTCGAATATTTTCTTTAATTTTCCCCATTTTTCTAACTGCGACACTTTTCCGCAGGTGCATCTATACTTTTATAAGCTATATTCACCATTTCCATAAAAAAAAACTACTACAAAATTTTTTACAGACGTAAGAGTACGAAACATTTACCGCCATTTGTACCAATTCAAGAACGTTAATGTCAAAGTTGCAGGCTTCTTCCTTGTCTGATTGCGACCCAGTTTGTCTATTTGGTGGGTCGTCATAATCGGAATTTGTCCTGATCTATTGAATAAAAGCTGCATTGTTGAGACAAGAGACCCGTCTGTTCTTTTTTGACTTATGCGTGGAGACATCACCTTTAGACTCTTCGCTGGTTTATAGTTCTGGGGTGGTGTTGAGACAGGACTAGTGGTGCTCGCAGGTGGTGGCAAGGACCGAGAGATCCCGGTAGCAAAGAGTTCGGTGGGTTCTCTTGGATAGTTTCTTTACCCCCATCGTTCTCAGCTCCAGTTAGTCTTTCTCAAAATAGTTCTTTTTATTTAGCCTTCGCCCACCAGTACCGATGTTCTGTTAGTCCGGTCTCCGTCATCATTTTATAACATGCTCTCTTGTGGCTTTTTGACTCTATACTCTCAATCTGGCATTATTTCGGATTCTGGTAGAGTTTAGGTTCCAATTCTTCCCGGCACTTCTATGGGTGGTGCCGGTAAGCACATTTTGTCTTGACTCTTGTCCCACAGCCTTTCCTGTAATAAGTAAGCGGAGATTCCAGTCGATATCCCCTGCCGTACAAAAGCAGGCGTACCCCTGCATTCCAGGACTCGGTTGCGATCCCACTTGGAAGACGTAGTTCGACAGATACCACGCTTTTTGCCGTCGAGCTATGGCAAGCCACAGCAAGATCAATTGTGCCCAAGTGTTGGGCTTTCCCTACCCGTAAATCGCTCGGAATCTTGTCTCTCTTAAGTTTGTTGCAGATGGCAATCTTGTGGATCGGGTAGCCAGCTCGCCTTATAGGAAAAGTGCATTTTACCCTTTCAGAGTAGCATCAATAGGGTGGGGCGCTGACAGATCAACCGCCCGGCGCTCCCTGGGGCCTGAGCTGAACCTCGTGTGTCCTCGGTGGTAGCGGCATCAGATGATTTCGTCCAGTCCATTACGCCGCTCTGGAATCCTATACGTCCCTAGAGCGAGCAAAGCCGTGCGTAGGACAACCCAAGCTAGGGTATGAGAGGAAAAATACGCTGAAGTCACAGATTGATTATCCCCAAAGCTCGTTTCGGGGTGCACGCGTAATCAATCTTCCCCATGTGCTCCCAAGACATTGTCTCTGCGCTAGCTACAAAAGTTCTCTCTACATAGACCGCCGCGGTTAATCGAGAAAATGGTATATTTCGATTGAAGGTAAGAGCGCAATCAAAAGTAGTCTTCATTGTCTCTAGGAAGACCTTCTGTTCCGCAGTGTTACCACCGTGAATTTGAGCATAGCACCCCCAATTTCCTACCATCACAAGCAACACCTCCGCTTCGCCGACTCCGCACCTTTGCTCGGGAAGCCGCAACAGGTAGGTGTACTTGTTCAGCTTAGCGTGACAACCCTGCGGCAAGTACTCACCATCCTCATAGCGGACTGTTACATTGATTACAAAGACTCCTCCCCAATTCACTACAAGTTCTAGTTAGTAAGCCCTATTCTCCAGAGCGATATAAAACTTGACAATTACATCAGTGCCCACACCACGTCGTAAGCACTCGCTTACGACGTAATCCCTTCCCTCTTCGCTTTCGCGTAGACATGCTGACCCACAACATGCGGAGTCTCAGATATGACATTACACTTCAGGCAGTTTACGACTTGACATGGGGCTGCTCGGGCGAGCGCAATCTTGTTGGCGCATGTATCTATATGCACCCGCAAGGCTGTAAGGAACTTCCCCGGTCTGAACAGTTGGAGATCCCTCAGCTAAACGTTGCCATTGCGACTACCTCCAGGTTAGGTACACCTAATCCCCATTTTTCTGTCGGGCATATATTAGTCCATCGACTGTGGCCTCAGAGAGGCGTAACATCCATTTAATATCAACTCGAAGTTGAGCGTCGATCACTTCGAGTTTGGTGACCATCGGAACGGCCACTATTAGCCCGTAGAAATGATGGGAAATCATCTGTCCAGAATAAGTATAATCGTTGGTAGGGCTTAAGTGTACGTCCTCTACATGGCTAAAATCCTCTGTATGTCAGCCTGGAAGGCCGGAAAGCAAACCCCATACCACGAAACAAGCACTCCGCTGAGAAACAGGACTCAAATCCCACCCTTTCGTCTTTCGCCAAGACTATGTTGGCGTTCCATGTGAGTTCTATCTGGAATGCAGTGCATTTCGACACTAATGGAGACATGCCCAAACCTTTTCGCGGACGAAAAGAGGTTGTCAGCGAAGACCACCCAAGACTCCCTTTTATCAAAATCCTCCCAGTCTCTCCAGCTCCATGATCAAGTGCTCGATGACAGCATTAAAGACAAAGGACAATAGAGGGTCACTACTGCACTCCTCTTTTGAACATGATCGGGGTGGTTTCAGAGCCACAGATAATCTGGGAGGAAATGTCTTTATAAGAGTCCATAATAAGTTGGATGACAAGATGGGTAAGTAAAACCATTTTTTCTGAGAGCTTTCGGGATGACGCCATGGGAGATAGTGTCGAAGCCTTGATCATATCCAACTGCATAACCACTAACCTCGGCATCTCTTCTTTCGCTCTTTTCAGAAATGGACCCCTGCTATCTGCGAATGAAGCTGGTAGTCTTTGAGCCATGATGCCTGAGAACGCTCGATTTAGCACTGATGAGATTGTTAGTGGTCTATAATTTTCAGCCTTAGTCGTTACGGATGCTTACGACTAACCCAGTCTTAATCCTAGTCAGGGGACCTGACATCTACTCGAGAGAGAGATCAGCGCGACTTATCCAAACTGGAGTCCGAATGGTCCAGACACCTTTTAGTATCCATTTTATAGGTTCAGCGTGCTCGATGATTTCATCAGTGTTTTCCCCATCGTAGTTTTGAAAGAAGTCATCACTGTGGTCGATCTACTTGACAATCATCGGCTCAGCTTCTGTCTCCTCGGGTTTGCTCCGACAGAGGCTCGTGAGTCAACCCCCGGGAATTTTGCTTTGGGGACACCATAGCCTAGGAATCCAGTGTGGGTGGGTTGCTGATCCGTCTTAGGTCCCACCGCTTGTCTCTGATTTAACTAAGCATTTTCGTTGAAAGTCTCTTGGAGATCTGGACGTTTATAAACATTTCATCACGAACAGCTACCAGTAGCTACCAAAATTGCTAGCTCATTTTCCGTTCAGCAGCTGTGCTTTTGGGAGAGTTTTAACAAAGCGGGCTGCGTTGAGAGCGTCGGGGTGCATATGCCATTCATGCTGCTCTAGTCCCCATTTGATGATAAAAGCAGCCGCACACCTCAGGTAATGGCGAACAGAGCATAAACCCCGTACCGTAAGAGTAGTGTTGATGTGATATACAGTACTACCCCCCCCCCAACCTCCGTGTCAGCACCATCCTCGCGGCGGATAACAGTCAACCTTGGCCAGGTTAGTTTGTCCCCCCCCCTCTCTTGCGCTGCAAGGCCCAGCTGTGGATCACCCAACAAATGCATCGGTTTGATTTACTTGTTGATAGCAGTAATTATAACCATTGGGCTCGTGGTGTTCCATGCTAGTAGGGATGGCTTAGATGAGTCAAGTTTGCCTTTAGGGAATCACACGTGATGCATTATTGCCAGGTAATTACATATATTCTATATAGTTCGACATGGATACTAGGAGAGATAAAGGAACTCGATGCTTGGTTATTAGTAACGGGATCCCGATAGACTTGTGATAATTGTTGGCCTATGGGTCCATCATCAGCAGTTCTTAGACTACAAGCCTTTGTGGGTAGGATTCGAGAATAACCGGCTTAGGGGCGCTCTTAGGTAACTAGACGTAACCAGCTAGTTGGGCAGAAACACAGTTGATGACTAGAAGCCGGTGGATTGCCATAAGATTACTTAATTGGAAGTGGTCCGCCCCGTAGCTAACTAAAGCGAAAAAGGTCTACTTGCGACGGGTATCATCTTTTTTCACATTTTATTGTGAAGGATATGCCGCTGTACCAATTCTTCACCAGCCCTACGAGAGGCCCCGAAAAGTTTTTGTATCTAAGGGCCTCCGGTACTACATTATGGGGTATCGTATCAAAGGCCTTAGTTACGTCGAGCTGGATGGGCACCGACGGCTTGCCTCCGTTCTTTATTAAAGCATTTTGCCTCAGAGACAAACTCCTGTTTGGGATAAAACCTTGTTACGCTCCTCATTCATGAATCAATCATACTACAAACAATGCGGGACATCACCAAGGAGATGGTCAATGGCTTCTTATTGTTCTGTTCTCGTTAGATCTTCATTTTTTTAGGTATCAGCACTGTCCTATTCTATATATTGATATATACTTGATAAATTACCTGCATTTAATTGCAAGATATTCGATAGTTTCCGATAGCCGGTCAGTACTGAAATATATGTAGGCACCTCGCAAGCTCCTGTTTGAGGTGTCAGCAAAGAAACTCGCAAAGTAAATTAAACTATCGGTCTACTGGGCACAGGCGCATATTGGCACTGTAGCAAATGAGCGCGTTGACGAACTGGCAAAAAAAAAACGGCGGCTAAAGATCGATCTCCAACCATTCTGCAAAGTTTTATTAGAAAACGTTTAAAAGAAATGATGATAAACCAGTGGAAGAACAGATGGTAAACAGCAACAACAGGGAAACACGCACGACAGTTTTTGCCTAACCTGGAGTCAACATTGCGTCTGGGTATTTAAACCAGCACACTGCATAAATCTTCACGGGACATGATAACTTTCGCGACTATCTGATTAGGTTCAGGAAGGTGAAGCCGTGGCAAGATAGATGAGAATATGGGTTCGTAGACAACGCTCTGCATGTTCTAACATGCCCCCTTGAGAAGTAAGTCAGGACTAGAGCAAAATAAAAATCGATACAAAGACTCATATGACTGCGAATGCCCGAGGATTTTGTCACCGAACCTGCTGGTGAGCCTTTAAGCAGCAGCGCCGCCAAACCATATCCCCCAGTCTTCCATTACCATAACCCATGCCTAATGCGACCGGTTTTCCTAATTAGAATTACTTTTCCTATTTTATCCTCCTACTCCATACAACAGCTTTGTCCCACTACTCAAATCCTTTAAAACCTGGCTCATGACCTTCACGACAACCGACCTCGAGACCAACAGCAGTCCCTGAAACCAGTAATCCTTCAGCTCTGAAAATTACCATTAATAAAATATAAGAGCCCAACTTTGTTTCATTCCTCGGAATGTGCCAATACATACAAACTGCTAAAATAAAATAAATTAAGAGAATACCGGTTGATTGAATTGGATACACATAAATAAAACTGTACTGCTGTAAGTCATCTCAGTTCTAAGCAGTTCTGATAGTAAGACGTGATAAGAATGCGGTAGAGAGCTTCAGTCGCTTGTACGTATCATGTAAGTTTTCACAGCGAAGTGTGCATACATTGCAGAGTTACAGTCGGGACGGGGCGGATGTTGTGCTTAGCTAGGTGAGTAAGCATAGCGCGGCGGTGAATGTAATGGCACCTACCGAGGCATCGGCAACAACAGAAACGGACCCAGAAAAACTTAGACCGAGGACGTCCATGCTCCTGCGTTTCATCCACGCTAAGGTGTTGTGTGGAAAGCTGCTAGAAATCGCTGAACTGAAAGCAGATAGGCCGGCCTATACTAGTGTATTGCGTATAGCGGTGGCGTTTCCGTTTTTGTTGCATTGGCGTCGAGTGCGGCATCACGAGTGAGTGCAGTAGTTAAGGCCCCCTGCCATGGTAAGATGGCGACAAAGATGCCGCTGCCAGGCAAAAGAAGTAGACTCATTCGGTGAACATCGTGAGTAGGACTGCAATTGAAGTCCGATAGAGCAAAGAAAATACCGAAGGCTGCGGCGACCTAAGTCAAGTCAATATCGTGGGAATAAATAGGGCGGTCGCCTATAAGCAGCAGAACAATAGGGCGCTTGTCCATCAGACAAAACTGCCGTTCGTTTGTATAGAATGGACTGCGCATCATCTAGTTTGATCTGCTAACAGCTTGAATAGGGTAAAACCGTGGAGCACAATTCGCTCTTTTTTTTACGTCACTTGATTGGTTCATATCGTTTCCAAGGTGGCATATTAACAATATACCGTATTAGAAAAGACATCGACATATGAACAGACCAAACCTCATGATGCTCAGTTCATTTTTATATGTCGATGCGGAGAACCACCCTGGAAAATACGTTAGGTTATGGTTTTTACATTGTTCTTCTTTACGTGTTCATATTTAGTAACAGCATATATGCGGCGAAGGAGTAGGCGTATGCAATCATCAACTAATATCAGTAACATTTAAATTAAGCAGTTCAAGTTTTTGATTGTGTAGATAGCGTACAATCTGGTTATATTGCTTAAATGCTAATAAGTTTCCCGTATTAAGCCATTTTAAGGTGTTGCTAGATGTCCAACCTTACGATAAGATATTTTACATCTGACAATTTCAACCATAACTTACTGGTGGGGCCATATTTTGTCAAACGGCAGAGATTTATTTATACTCTCTTTACATAGATGTGTAATACGCTAAGTTATATAACTAAGCTAGTACATAATAATAATAATAATAATAGTTCCCCGTATCAGGCCTTGAAGGCCTTTTGGGGTCGTAACAGGATAGATCTGCTACAATCTAGAGCCTACGGTACACAAGGGTAGTAACGTGGCTAGCGCTACGTACCGACCGCCTATTATTATCCCAGAGTTTGACCTCCAGGTACTCATTTATTGCAGCCCTGAGTCGAGCTGGGCGGTAAAAATGCCAGTGATCGAATTGGCGAGAGCGGGATTCGAACCCGCAACTCTTGGTTTCGTAGTCTAGCAATCTATCTAGTAAACCACCACAGCTCATTGGTTACCAATATAGAAAACAAAAGGAAAAAAATAATGTTGAAAAAACAAGGAGCTTTCTTAAAGAATTTATATTAAGATCGTCAAAAAGAAATGTTAAAACTCTTAATACCATATTCTGGAGGCTGCATGTAAATTGCTCCGATTATAATCCCTTAATCCGAAATGACCCAAACTAATTACCTGAAAAATGTATAAATTCCCCCGGGGCTATTTTCTTACCTGCGCAAGAAATGGTATATTCCTCCGATTGTAATCTTTTAATCTTATAAATTACCTGTTAACTAGAAAAGTTTGGAGGATAGGTAAAAATACTGTTTACAAAATTCTTATAAGGAATTTTTTTAATTATTGTTACCTATATTGTTATTCACCTTATTTGCTATAATAATAAGAAACAATTTTTATAAATTGTAACCTAGTAGTAATGATTCCTGCTTTAAAATCATCAATTTTTTTAAATAAACAATTGCTTTTTTTTCGTCACGGCGTTTTTAAAACACCATATTCTTCCGCTATCAACTGTTTGTATTTTTACGTATACTTCTGTTTGAAGTTTTAATAAGACATCCGTGAACAGATATATAGTTGGAAGAACTGAATTAAAATGTGAATGAAAAGATTCACAGCCGTTTGTTGTTCTATTAGTATACTCTAAGGCTGCGGCCCAAATTGTTGGCGGAAAACAGCAATATAGGTCTCTACGAGATAATCAGCAAATTTTGTGATGCTTTCTTCGCCTGGCTGTATTGCTGCTAAATCCATTGCAAAGCAATCTCCAACATCCGAAGGATCCAAAAAAATCAAACCGAAAACATAGTGCAGCCATTTACCAATTTCGGAAGTTTTGTCTTTATATTCGCAACTCAAACCTAGCTGCTGTATTTTCCGGTACCTACAGACCAGAAATTGAATTATTAGCCGCATGTTATAACAGCGTAATGAATTATGAAATTTACCATGCTTGGGTGATGTGGAACCGACATCCAATGATCTTAATTTCAGGCCGTACATTTAAAACTGCAAGGTGTATAGCTGTTTCGAAATCAATTACGATTTCACGAGACTTGAAATGTAAATTTAACTTATGGCATTCATATACAATAGCTCGAAGAGTTGTTTCGTATGACTGGGTTAGGAAGTAGGCAGTATATAAGAGGTATGTAAATTCCTTTTAGATAAGCATGTACAGTAAACAGTTGTTTAAAAAATTTTGCCGAATATGAAAATGTGCCAGCTACATACAAAGTGTACGCTAAGGACAGTCGCTTCAAATTAGTAAAACAAGAAAAAAATAATTATATTCTCATTTGCATTGTTAAGTAATAGGAAATTTTCATTTCTGTTTGTTTTTAAGTTAATTTCTTTTATCACTTTATGAACATCCTCCAGGCATCGAGGCAAAGGTGGCAAAACAGATCTCCTCGCATTGTACATATTTCTTTTGCAATAATTCACATCAGGTTGCAATAAGCTGGACGAATCCATTGACAGAAGGACTTTTTGTACAATTTTAGATGGTCTGTCACAAATGTCTTCGACCGCTTTTCGTTTGCATACAATACTAAGTACTTGCCGTTGTATTTTTCTCAAATCTGCCTAGATATTCAATAACTTAGCAAATTTAAATATTCGAATGACACTTTAATACAATAAAGTAGTACACATACCTCGTGATTATGCGTTAATTCGCTTTTAGTGATTATTTTTTGTTCATCTTCTCCTATGGTGTACACCTTCGCCATACACTTTTTATTAATACACCTCCACTTTACCTTCCCGGTAGTCAACTGACTATGATTAAGAAATTTGTAGTCGTTTATTAACAACATCGGTCGATTTTTTTTTCACTCAAAATTATATTAAAAATTAGCCATCTATCGACTGCACTCGTGTCTTTACAGCAAATATCTAATTATTTTATTTTTAAGGGCAGTTTATATATTTTGTCTTAAATATTTAGTGGGGTATTACTAAGAAAGTATACCTATTTCGGGAAAAGGAGAGATTATGAAATAATGAGATTTTAATTTTTGCGGAGCAATTTACATTTCTACAAATTTGTTTACCTATACGAAAGGAGCAATTTACATACAGGGATTAGTGACCTAGCGGATTATCGGAGCAATTTACAATCGCCCATTCTGGACATCATCGAGGTCGATTCTGAAGCTAAATGTTGGTAGGGTAGAAATTAATTTTCAAATTTTTAACCCTTCGCCCGTAATATGGGTCATTTTTGGCACAAGCCAAATTTTCAAGTCAAATAGCTCCGAAATTCAGAAAGGACGGGAACTCGTTCCCCTCAGCAAAAAACTAGGTAGTGGGGGAAACTCGTACGCACAAGTTCGTTGGAATTCGTCAGTTTATGCCTGAGCAGCAGACAGTGAAAGTTCGGAGCGTACTAATATTAACCCATAGTACGGACGGTGCCGGAATTGAAATTGATTTAACGTTATTTTTCTATTATTACGATTATTTCCAAGTTGTCTAAGTGATACTATATGATATTTGTGTACTTCGTAAACATAACCTCAAAATATGAGTATATGAAAACACGTGTATATAGAAAATGCATGTTCTTTCAGAGCACAATGGAGGAAGATGTCACCGAGTTCAAGACGAAGCTTCTGAAAATGAGTCAGACCACGAGGAAGTCGAGGAGCACATGTCTGGGCCCGAGGATGCCGACGAAGACTCGGATTTTGATGTTAGAAAAGGAGTGCAACACAATATGGACGACTCGGCTGAATACGAACAGAACACCTGCTCAGCGGGGTGTTCTCACTCAATAATACAAGGGAAAAATAACTACCGTTGGACAAAAACTGCTCCTGAAACACTTGGTCTTCGTTCTCTGCGTACGTATATACCTGCTTGTAAAGGTAAGGCACAAAATTTACCAACACCAATAGAAGCGTGGTCTTTGCTTTTTACCGATGAAATTCTGGAATTGATTGTAAAACATACGAATGAAGAGATAGATTATAAATTTCCGGATGCAGCTTCACGAAATTATGTTCAATATTACGTTGATATTGTTGAATTAAAGTCGTTTATTGGTTTATTTTACTTTAGTGGTATACAAAGTTGGAACCACTTTTTGTTAGATGAAATCTGGAGTGAAAGGTTTGGAAATAAAATGTTTAGGTGTGTCATGTGTCAAAAAAGATTTTAATTTCTTTTGACGAATTTGCGTTTCGATGACAAAAATACAAGAAAAAATAGATTGAATGAACATAAATTAGCACCTGTTAAAGATATTTAGGATTATTTTATTTCTACTTGCCAAAAGTATTACTCGCCATCCACAAATTGTTGTACCATCGATGAGCAATGGCTTTCTTTTCGGGGTCGCTTTCACTCTCGGGTATATATTCCGAACAAACCTGACAAATATGGCATCAAAATTGTAATCATTAGCGCAATGGTTGACACACTATGGTATGTGAGTAACCAAACCATCAAGACTTACGAATACCATTCATCACAAGCGTCATTTAAGAGAGAAGTAATAAACACCACAGCAGACTAGCAACTCACACAAACCCCCTCATACAACCACTATTGCTGGATCGGAGCAATAGACGACTAAAACGACACGGGACAATAGACCTGAAGTAAAGTAGCAGGGGTCTGATTAATGAAGAAGACCTCATCAGGACACTAGTGAATTCAGTATAATAAATGAATTCTAAGTTAGCCAAATAGTTTATAGAATATCTAATTTCTGATTGCTGTTTTTAATAAACAAAAAAAAATTGTAATTTTAAATGATTTACAAACTATCTACAAGTAAAATTGCGACAAGTGATCCGGTGCCTGAATATTATGTTAAAAAACTGTCGGAACCGCTTTACGAAAGTGACAGAAATATAACGACCGATAATTGATTTAAGTCTGTCCCCTTGGCCATGAAAATGAAAGAAACAAATTTGATAGTCGGTACCTTGTGCAAAAACAAACCAGAAATCCATCCATCTTTCGTTCGTAGTGCGCAGCTATGACAACACGTTTTGCTTATGATAATTGCTCCACTTTATCTTACTGCCCCCATAAAAATAAAGTAGTTATGTTGTTGCCAACTTTACATAAAAATGGTAAAATTGATGAAAGTTCAGGAAAACCAGAGATCGTTATTTTTTATAATTCTACAAAAGGCGCTACCGACACTTTCGATCAACTATGCAAATGTTATTCAACAGCACGCATCGCTAATCGTTGGCCAATGCGTTTATTTTATGGTATGCTTGATCAAGCGGGAATTCTTTTATATTGTTTGCTCTACAACAAGAAAATCCACAAATGCAGTCGAGAATTTTTAAAAGATCTTATTTTTGTTTTAGTACCAGCTTTAGAAAGACGATTGTGAAAAACTAATCTAAGACATAATTTAAGACAAAATATTAGAGAAGTTTTAGGTATTCAAGATGATTTTTCTTTTAATCCTGATACAAAAAGTAAACGCAAAAGATGTTCCGTTTGGCCTTTCTCTGACGACGTTAAAACAAAATTTTGTGCAGCCGTCTGTGAAGAGCATCGCACTAATGTATGTTTGTCATGCGCGAATTCCAATGTTTCAGGCTACCTATATATTCTTACACTACGATAACATTCACTTCTTGTACAACATATAATTATATGTTAAATGAATCTTTTTGAATGATTGTGTATGACTTTTTAATAAAATAAAGTGAAAATAACACCAAAAGTCTTATTTTTTCTTACCCCAAAAAAACGCCATTTTCGATAGTCAAAATAATTATAATTTTTGAAAGTGACCGTATACAGTATATTTTCTTAAAAAAACTTATATTCAACTGTATGTTCATTAAAATGAAAAATTCATTGAGATGTGATTTTTTATTAAAAATTGATTTTTTCGTGATTTTTGCATAAACAATTTGATTGTTATAAATCGTTAAACAAACTTTTGGAATATAAAGTGGGGTAGTAGGAAAAGTATTACAGATTTTTTTCAGATTTTTTGAACACCATTTTCTGGGTCAAAACGACGACTGGCCGTAAATGACCCATATTGCGAACGATGTCACTCAATTTGATATTACGGGCGAAGGGTTGGACAATGATCCAGCAATATGGAGTAAATTGAAGATTTTAAATGTTAATGAATTGTCGTTTATTAGTTGAATATGGACCAAACTGCATTTATAATTTCGACTTTTAGTTAATGTGTTTTGCTTTTGTTGCTTGTTACTTGATCAATGGAACAATAACATTGCGGATTCAGGCTTAGAAGACTGAAAAAATATGTCGTCACTTACAAATGCCAAAGGCATGTCAAAAATTATCGTAAATGGAAATAACTGGAGATAAGAATTAAAAAACAGCTGTTGATGAACGAAATTTCATAGTTATTAAAAAAGAAGAAAAACATTGGTTGCAAGTTTTAGAACGACTGTTTACATTGGTTGTACGTTTGTCTCTTTGAAGAACAAAATTTGTTTGAATTTTTAACGAAATTTAATCAGATTGTAAATGTACATTTGAAAAAATAAAAGGTAAAAAAACATACATGTATTATCTCGGAAAAGATGGGCAAAATAAAATAATAAAGATTATTTCTGATGCTGTGACGAAAAAAAATGTTTTTGTTTCTGTGGTCAAACAGTTTTCTATTATTATAAACTGCACCTTAATATTGCTGACACGGAGCAAATAAGTGGAATAATACGTTTTGAGGGCACCACTAATAATAAAGTTTCTATAAATAAACACTAATTTCATAGTATTGCCATGTAACCTCGACAAACGATCCTCTTGAGATATGCATCTCTTCCAATGCATCGTGAACACCGAACAAATTTTATCTTAATGGTTTCACTGGCTTAATTCGTCTTTTTCATATTGTGTCACAAGCTGGTTTAATAGTAATAGTAAAATTAGTTATGTGCTTTTCAAGTATTCCCATAGACGTCGAGTATTGTATTGAAAAATACCAGAGCCGTGGTGGTTTAGTGGATAGATCGCTAGACTACGAAACCAAGAGTTGCGGGTTCGAATCTCGCTCTCGCCAATTCGATCACTGGCATTTTTACGGCCTAGCTCGACTCAGGCTGCAATAAATGAGTACCTGGAGGTCAAACTCTGGGGTAATAATAGGCGGTCGGTACGTAACGCTAGCCACGTTACTACCCTTGTGTACCGTAGGCTCTAGTTTGTAGCAGATCTATCCTGTTACGACCCCAAAGGGCCTTCAAGGCCTGTTACGGGGAACTATTATTATTATTGAAAAATACAGTGACTTCTAAACTATTAGCAGTACAATTCACTACTAAATTCGTGAAAGTAAACTGCAAGCTACCATGTTATACAACTTCCACTAAAAGACCATTTCTATTGAAATGCGATTTCCAATAAAAGCCAAACTTTCTGTAATTTGACTGTAGATAATTCAAATTTTTTACATTTCACTACATTTTAATCCTAATATAGAAATGTGAAAGAAATTTCTTGGAACTACTTAAGTTTCCTTCACTAATAGAGGATTCGTTCATTTTCCCTATTTCTTTATAAATTCAAAATGCACCAGCAATGAAAGAGACTAATCTCTTCCAAGAAATTTCTTTTCGTTTTCTCTGCTTCCTAATTTCAGTATTGAAAACTGAAAGAAATTTTAGCCGAATTGCTCTGCGAGAACTCCCAACTAATTCCATACCTCTCTCTTTTTCTCTCTCTCTCTCCCTCCCTCCCCCTCTCTCTCTCTGTCGGGGTATATGAGGAGCACACCGTCTCAGTTCTGTCAATTATTTTCAAAACTCTTTCATTTTATTTCAACTTTTCACCATGGCCACTTCCGTAATCTATCTCTAGACTTCCAAGAGTTCCACGGGGCAGACACAACTGGCCCACAAAGGATACGCTCATGAGTAAAAGAGTAAGTAAATTTATTTCTATTAAACATAATTACTACAATTTGTTGATTTAACAGGGTTTCATATCTGGGTGGATAGAACACCTGTCCGCTATTGGAGATGTGCAGACTACAACACTACGAACTAACGTCTAACTAGATATTGGATCTGACAAAGGATTTCTTTTTCTTCGTACTAAAAGTAAGTAATTATTTAATACGGATGCAAAATGCTAATTTTTCCATATTTTCAGATAAACACATTTGCACTTTGGTACCCGAAAAGCCCGCTTGTTAAAATGCAGTGACCAAAATCAAGATAAAAGCCAAGGAAAGCTTGCACCTTAAAACTCAAGAAAACTATCGTTGCGGCTCATCCAACAGACAAAAACATAACAAAAATAAGCGGCTGGAAATCCAGTCAATCCACAATCAACCGGTGAACTCATCGTCTCGGATCCGATATGATGATTAATCTTGGTGGTAAAGAGGAGAATTTCCTTCTCTACGACAATCAACGCGAAGATCGAATTCTTGTTTTCTCTACAGAGCAAAATCTTCGCCAACTCCACTCATCTCCTCACTGGCTTGCTGATGGAACATTCAAGATTGTTACCAATATCTTCAAACAATTATAGACAATTCACGCCCTGACTGACTCAGGTGGGAATTTGTTTCATTGTTTTTTTTTAGTGGAAATGGTATTTTAGTAGTAGTTGCAGTGGAAATGACTGTTAGTGAAAGTGGTTTTAGTGGAAATCGTTTAGTGGAACTGTGGTAGTATCGCAAGCTACATATCTTGCTTATGGGTTTATATTAAAAATTTGTCATTGTATATCTTTTATAACTCCTTTCATGTTGCTGGCGTTATCGTATTCTTAAACTCGTAGATTCAAGATAGGTAAAGATAAATTTTCTACAAAACGTATTATTTTATTTGCCATACTTTCTCCAACAGTACATTGTTTGTCTACAAATCCCAAAAAGTGACAAATGGACTTTTTAAAAATATTACGAAATTTAAATTTATTGCATCTTTAATTACGTGATTTAACATACTTTTTAAAATAAATGTGAATAAAAACACTAACGTTAGTAGTGCCATGAATGGAATAAATAAACAAATTTTTAAAGAGGATTTGAAATTATGATGAGTTTGAAAAATTGTTGGTTGAAGCGACAAAAGTTACTGAGGTTTTAGGTGTAGCGCCTAATTTTGAAAAATAAAAAAAAAACGGTTTAACTTCGAAATAAGAAGAAACAATTTATGTAGAAGAAAGAGTCTGCCTCTTAGCGATTTTAAATAAACATTTAAGTTTAATTTTATTTTTCAATCATTCACGACACAGCTATTGCAGCTGCACATGATGGATTCAAATACGTCTGTATTAAACGCAAATTTTGGTGTTGTAACAATATGTGAATTTAAAAAACATTTCTTCTAGAGATGCTCCAAAAGAATTCAATTTTAGAAAGATATTTTACGCACAATAATTCTCGAAATATCAATGGAATAGATTTAAGTAAAGAATTGCAATAAAATGAATTTCCAAAAATATTTCGGCAACTGATATATAGTTATATGGCAATATAAATTAGAAAATAGTGTTCAAAATTTATTTATCGCTTTGGACATATCCACAATATTGCTATTATCGGTAGCAATTTCAGGAAGGAGCTTTTCAAGTTGAAATTTACGAAAGCATATACTAAATAGGCCATGACTCGAGAACGACCGACTAGCCTGAACAAAAGCATGAAAAGTTAATTTGCCATAATAAATATTAAATTACAATATGTATTTAACTTTAACTGTTCAGGTATGTTAATGAATTTTTGATGCTTAAAATACCGGTTAATGAACACCATTGAAAAGAACTTTTTGTACAATTCAAAATATGTTATTTTAATCAATTTGTTTATATTTGGCTATGCATGTAAATATGCAACTAATTATTGTTAAGAGGTGCACGAATTATTCTTCGACTAGGGGAGTCGGTATTCTTGCATCGGTCCTAGAAATGAAGCGTAAGAAGACCTTACAGCAGTATCAGAATTACCATTCCAAAAAGCCAATTTGCAGAGCGTTAGAGATAGTATTTGAGACAAGTGATAAATGCACAACGAGGAAAAACGAATGCTTAGGGAATGGATCTACACAAGTGGAAGAAGAAATTCTGCACACGCAATTCGGAAAAACACACGGGGGACTACGTATAGTTTTATGAAGCAAAAATGAGAGCAACAGCATCACTGCCGTCCACGAAGACAACGACAACTAATAACGCAACCTGCGATAGATTGTAGAGCATCATGACTAATGCTAACAGTTGGATACAAATGAACAATTTGAAATAAAACTATCTCTGAATGTTAATAGACTTTAATAATTAAGTTGTCGTGTCTATGGACTCCCTAGCTAATATGCCAAGATTTGTATTTGTTCACAAAATAAACAATACTCCAAGATATTGCAAAATGTTACCCTCTATAAAATCTATAGTTAGATACAAGCAGCTCTGTAACTATTTACAAAATAAAAATAATCTGATGACTTACAACTACATTTGAATATTACATTTTGGGCCTGAACTGCCTGTAGACTTCACAGCTGACAAATTGTAGTTGCTCACACTAAAGAACCAGATCAATGATACACAACTGCCATTAAATATTAATAAACCTTACCAATAGTCTTCTTGTCTGAAAAATCCACGGCTATGGTGCAAACAAATCAATAACTACTCACAAGGAACAATTTAATATTATATATATATATCCCTAACTGTTAATAGATTTTTAAATCTGAACTATATATTGTTTGCAGACTCCACAGCTGATGTGCCAAAAAATTTGTATTTTTTCACAAAATGAATACACTGAGATTTCATGTTGCTATACAAAACATAAAAAATAATGCACGACTTTTGAATATTAACATATCTAATTGTTCTCAAAATTAAAAGTAGGCGAAGATGACGTCATTCTTAAACTCCACAGTTAATATATAAAAAGATTTAGAGTTCGCAAAATACAAATGTTTCCAAAATGATGCATAGGTGTCCACAGCTATATGCTAATAAATAGATCTCTATTATTAAATAGTTGAAGACAACTCGTGCTGAATGTTAATATACTTTAGCTACTAAACCGTTGGGTCTATAGACTACAATTGTAGCTAGCGGTATTTATACCAAAGCCTGGTCGGGCCCACTATTTACAGACGCGCAAGGCATCCTCAAAAAGTGGCTTAGAAATAGCAATGTGACCAACGCAGTTCTAGAGGCTAAAACATGTTTATTCTTATGTTTTTGAGGTCGCTACATACGAATTCGATTCGTATCGTATTTTTTCGTTATAATTTTTCTGTGTATAAAATGGTTTTTATTGAAAAATAAAGAAAACACTTTTTCACGTTTAACTTGCGGTATCTCCGGCAGTTTTTAATATTTCTTTTTAAAATTTTAATCACACATTCTTCGCGGCATGAATTAAAAGACGAGCCCTATCCGAAATCTCCAGGTCGTTTATTGCTCAAGTTGCGAATTTTACAAGTTGCACTTACCGATTTTATGACTTTTAATGATGTACTATCGCAAAATTTGTGCGATGAAGTTTCGATTTTCGAGTAAGTAAGTATCAGATATTAAAATATGATATATAAGGAAGTTTTCTACAAAGTTTCAGCTCTCCATGTTGAATAGAAAAAAAAATATGTATGTTGGAAGTATGACGTCGCGTCCGGGCGCGCGCGCACGGTACGTACCGGTCACATCGGCGGTCGTATACAAGCATATAAATGAGAGTATTACGTGGTAATGTTAATTAAAAATCGTATTTAAACAAAATCCTACTCAAAAATATAATAATAAATATGTTTCAGTGATTAAAACCGCCGTGGTCACTATAGGGTCATTTTAGGCGTGTGCCCTGCTCGCCTATACTGACCAATTAGTTTTATGTCCTTTCTGCTTCAGATTGAAAAAACTGGTTGACAAGCACATTAGGGGAGGTATACTGGTACACCAACTACTATATGAGAACCAATTTGCCTATCAAGCTGGTCTTTCGACTGAAACAGCACTTCACTACCTCACCTGAAGGGTAGAGAAAACGCTGGACAACAAAGAGATCCGTCTATGTGCCTTTTTGGACATAGAATGGGCCTTTGACAATACATCTTTCAACTCCATAACCTTGGCGTGACCTGGAGGAGACCTGCTGCAGGTGGATAGACTGTATGCTCAAAGGAAGGATGGTTTATTCGTCTGTGTATGACGAAACCATAATGGTCCAGGTAGCGGGAGTGTCCTCAGGGAGGAGTTCTCTCCCCCCCCCTGCTGTGAAACCTGGTAACGGATGGACTTCTAAAGAACTTAAAAGAAGGATTCTCTTCTGTAGGCTACGTCGATGACCTAGTTGTCTTGGTGGAAGGGAAATTTGCAGGCACGATCAGGGAACGGATACAGAGGGCCCTGAACTTGGTAACTGAATGGACTAAACAGGAAGGCCTCGAGGTCAGTCCCGTAAAAACCAAAATTATACCATTCACGCGAAGGAAAAAATTAGAGGGGCTTACACCTCTTTTCCTTGGCGAAAAAGAAAACACCATATCGGGAGAAGTAAAGTATATAGGAGTCGTTTTCGATAATAAACTTACTTGGAACCGTCATATTAAGAAAGTGGTCGACAAATCGGAGATAACTCTAGCAGTTGTCAGACGACAAGTCGTGGAGGTTAAAACCAGGTATGGTGCACTGGTTGTACACCAGAGTGGTTAGACATTCTCTTACATATTCAGCTTTAGTCTAGTGGTCCAAGTAACACAAGAAACCACCAAACTAAAACTAGGCAAGGTACAAAGACTTGCCTGTTTGGGCATTACAGGGGCGATGAGCCTTCCACCTCTGCACATAGTTATTCAGGGAGTGGCAAGATTAGGTCACTACAGGCTGTATCATTCATTATGCAAGACACATACGGGTACAGGTTATACAAGAATAATTGACAGTCTGGGGGGCCCTCTGCTTGAAATGGGGACGGACCACATGACCTCAAAAATATGTGACGACTATCTATTCGAGGTGATAATGCAGGATCGAAATAGGAGCGAGACTTTTAGACAGGCAATTGCACCTGGTAGCCTAATCTGGTACACAGATGGTGCTAAAACCGAGGTGGGTACCGGAGCAGGAATATATGCCGAGGCTCCCAGGGTAGAGTTAAGTTTTCCCCTGGGTGAGCACGCTTTTGTCTTTCAGACAGAAATATACGCCATGCCACAGTGTGTGCGTGAAAATCTATACCATATCAGCCAGACAGCTTTAAAGGATTTATCAAGCACTAAAGCATCATCTAGACTGGTATGCGAGTGCATCAACAAACTCAATGCACTGGCAGAAAATAACACGGTGAAACTGCTATGAGCACCTGGGGATTGCGATATCTACGGCAATGAGAAAG
Source organism: Sinelater perroti (assembly GCA_036346155.1). Taxonomy (NCBI): domain Eukaryota; kingdom Metazoa; phylum Arthropoda; class Insecta; order Coleoptera; family Elateridae; genus Sinelater; species Sinelater perroti. Next base: position 61,885 of record JARFIY010000075.1, on the reverse strand, counting down.
CCGATGAATTGGTTAGGCAGGGATGTAGTGAGGCTTATATCGACCCAGAACCTGCTTTAGGGATTTCACAAAGTACTGCCCGAAGCTTTGTTAAGGAGAAGACACGCACTTATCATCGAATGTACTGGAATAATCGACCAGGGCATAATTTCAGCAAAACCTTGAATAAGGGACCTTGCCAAAAGAGAACTGCAGAATGCAGACTCTATAGCAAGGAACTAGAAACAGCCTTACATATCCTATGCAAGTGCGATGCGCTGTGCAGGAAAAGGCAACATACATTCGAAAGGCCAATCTTGGAACCGGAAGACTTTCAGACACACCCTGTGAAGAAACTGCATCTGCTGATTCAGGGGACATCAATTACAGATTGGTTATGAATTTACTGTGTTAGGGTAATCACAATAAGCCATAGGCTACATTGAAGATCGATCCATCAAGGAAGACATACCCTAAGGAGGAAAACACCCCGAAATACAACAAATATGCAAAGAAATAGATATGAATAAAAAAGCGATCACGAGAAATATGAAAACATTAAAAAAGAATGAGACGAGGTAATGAAAGAAATAATGCATAAATTATTAAACACTATCACCGTTGAAATCCTAAAAGAACTGCCAGAAAAAAGATTTAAGCTAATAGCGACCATTTTCAATGCTATCCTAAGACTGAACTATTTTCCAGCCCAGTGGAAAGTGGCCTAAATAGTGCTCATACCTAAACCACGCAAACCTCTAGAGGAACCATCATCTTATCATCCAATTAGTTTGATGCCAATAGTATCTAAATTCTTTAAAAAGCTCCTACTTAACAGAATCAAACCAATCTTAGAGGAGAATAATCTTATATCGGAACACTAATTCGGGTTTAGGGAAGAACTATCAAACAAGTCCACAGAATAGTAAGTAAAATCAATAAGGCCTATGAAGAGAAGAAGTATTGTTCTGCAGCGTTTTTAGACATAACGCAGGCCTTCGATAAAGTCTGGCATAAAGGCCTATTGTACAAGATTAAGAAAAAACTTCCACACACCTATTATCAACTAATGAAATCCTACATAACCAAGACATTTCCAAGAGAAGTTCCAAGGCGCAATCACAGCATCCTATAAAATTTGGCGTACCGCAAGGAAGCAGATTAGGGCCTATTCTTTATGTATTGTACACAGTAGACAAACCTACCAACGACCATACGATCACAGCCACGTTTGCAGACGACACTTCAATCCTTGCAACCCACGAAAGCTCTGTGATAACATCACAAATATTACAGAACTGTCTTAGTAAAGTGCAAGATTGGCTACGAATTTGGCGCATAAAAACAAATGAAGTCAAATTTACGTTTACACTCAGAAGGGAGGCATGCTTCCAGTCACCCTAAACAACAGCCCACTTCCACTAACACAAGACGCATACCTTAGCATACATCTTGATCGCAGACTAACTGTTAGGACATAAATCTAAACTTTCTTTGCAAAACAAGGTACTATTGTACAAGACTGTGTTAAAGCCCATATGGACATATAGCTTGCAACTATGGACGACTACTAGTAACTTAGATATCTAGAGATATTTCAAAGATTTCAATCCAAAACTCTGAAAGCAACTGTGGACGCACCATGGTACATAAAAAACAGTCATCCATCGAGACTTGCAAGTAAAATTAGCGAAAGAAGAAGTGAAGTACGTGAGTGCAAAATATCGTACTCGTCTTGAAAGTCATACAAGCACTCTGGCCGTAAATCTGCTAGACAACAGTAATACCACTCACAGGCTAAAAAGGTACGACCCTCTAGACCTACCAGATTGATACTGATCTCATTGCATATCAGTGTTATGTATATAAGTGTAATGTACCTATAAATAATTCTTAAGGGAGCATTCTTGGGAAAGCATCCCACATGTAAATAATAATACTATTGTAAATTCACCTAATTTACTTATTGATCACCAGAGCAGATTGTAAATATAAATAAAGTTAAAAAAAACTATATGGAAAGAAGAAAAAATTTCATGAGAATGGAACAAGGGTGTAATAAGATTGTCAAAAAATGAGATAACCAGTATGTTCGAACACGAAACGCATACATTTATTAAATACAGCAAGCAAAATACAAGAATCCTTAGTCGAATAAAGAATGAATTGGACAAAACATTAAGAAATAACCAAGCGGGATTTAGACATAGATAATATATTTATTCTGCTTAACATAATTGAACTAATAAATAAGACAAAAAGGAAAAAAAATCATCCAAATAATTTTTATAAATTTAGAAAGACCCTTCAACGAGGTGGACAAATAAAATTATGGTATGTATATAACTAGCAACCACTCATTAGTAAGTCTTAATTGTAAGGGCCTCCCTCGGTCAATTAAATGTATTAGAACAATATGTATCAGCTGATATTATCGCACTTCAAGAAACGTGGTTCCTGTAACATGATATACCATCACTGGGAATGATTGATATAAACTTTGCGTACTCCGGCAATAATACAGCTGTAGATTTATCGGCGGGCGTTCTGCGACGCCGTCCCTATAGCGGTGTCGCACTTCTGTGGCGGAAGGACTAGTTTCCGTGCGTTTCCACTACACATTGTAAAAGTGTTCGACTTTTGGCTATTAGAGTTACTATGGGTGATAGATCTATGATAGTATTTTCGGTGTACATGCCTAATGACGAGCTCGAAAACTTAAGCGAATTCATTGAATGAAGTAATAAAAATATTTAAATACTGGTATGAACACCAAACAAACTTGGTGTGACGGGCAGGGGGATATTCAGAGGTCTACGAGATGGGGTGTGGCGTGAGACGAGGGGCTAACTTCACACACACACACACACACACACACACACACACACACACACACACACACACACACACACACACACACACACACACACACACACACACACACACACACACACACACACACACACAAACGCGCGCGCAGTCGTTGGTCCGATGAGGAGTTGATAGGCATGGCTAAGAAGGAGGTCGCCCATAAAGGGCGTTTCATAAATGTACATCTCGCAAAGCTGACGCCGAATAGGACCAAACAAGCTATCAGAGATAAGAGACAGGACCCCCATTACAAGATACTGGTTTCCCAACTGCGTCAGGAAAAGCAGCTGCCCGATATTACGGACATTGAGGAGGAGGTATTCAACGAGGATGTCTCCACGCCTGCGGAAGCAGACGTGACCATAACGGAGACGTCAATCCTCGACTCGTCCTCAAGCATCGGACCCTCTCGTATGGTTCTCAGGAGCAGAACACGCAAGCAAGTAAAAGGTCAAGGGGAAGTACAAGCAGCTTCCCCATTACGAGTGACCGTTGCGGCTCCTGAGACCGAGGGATCCGAGGACGAGCTATCTGCAAGTTTTGCCCCTCCCATAAGCGCTGCGGATCCTATTGTGCAATTCTGCGTAGATTACTACCAGAAACACGACGCATGGGAACCAATCGACGACCAACTAATCGACGCCATAACTATGATAACACCTGGCGATAAGGGGGCCCTATTGGTCCTATTACCGGATTGGCTTGGACACCTGCGAGATACCCTCGGCGTTGAACCCCTTGGAAACGCCCCGTCACCATTAATAACGACAACAATACAGGAAACCGCGCGTTCATGTACAAGGTGGTTCAGAACCTCTATCGTAGGGATACGAAGAGACTGGCCACCTGTATTCTGGACGACAAACCTATCCTGAGTGACGGGGATCACCCTACGGTGGCATCGGCCACGTCTTATTTCAAGCAAATGTTTGAAACAAGGTCTCCACCCGATAGCCACCCGATATACAGACACAAAACGTCTGACCATCTACTGTGGAAGGCGATCACCGAGGAGGAAGCCAAATGGGCACTGGAGACCACCAGCTCCAACTCCGCTGGGCCCGATGGCTTCAAAGCATCCCACCTCCGGAGCCTACCTATTCATCGGACCACACTGGTCCTTAATGCCTTTCTTTTGTCCGGAAGTCTGCCCAGCTCCATTTCCAAAAGTAGAACTATTTTGATACACAAATCAGGGTGCACCAAGGACGCCTCGAACTGGAGACCGATTACAATTAGCTCCACCTGGTTGAGAGTCTGCCATAGGATTCTAGCCCGTCGTTTGTCAAAATTGCCAATACACCCACATCAACGAGGGTTCAGGGCCGTCGATGGTGTCATGCTAAATACCATCACGTTGCATACAACAATTAAGCACCAGCGGCAGAGACGGAGGCCATACCACATCCTAGTCTTAGATCTAGCAAAGGCCTTCGACACTCTGTCGCACCATTCGATCCGGCGTGCCCTAGAAAGATTTAACGTTGATAAGCGCCTGATATCCTTCATATTAGAAGGATACAACAACGCGACCACTCAAGTGGAAGTAGGCGCCAACATCACTCCCCGATCCTATTCAATTTGGTCTTAGATGAACTGATTGAAGACCTGCAAGGATCGGGGTTGGGAATCAAAATTAACGAAAATACGAAATTGGCAGCGATGGGCTACGCAGACGATATACTGTTAGCAAACGAAACATATGAGGGGGCGCAGCGCTTACTCCGCCTAGCGACAGAATTTTGCGAACGTCGGGGATTGAAGATCAACCCCGACAAAAGTGTAGCAATGGCAGTCCGAGTCGTACCTGGCAAGAAAATACTATTTACTTCGAACACTAACCGATTTTACATCAAAGGCAGGCCGGTTCGCCAGCTTCAAGCTGGCGAATTGCTTACCTACCTGGGCCAGAAGTATTCTTGCCAGGGACAGGCGAAGGCTGTCATTACAGATCTCAGGACACAGCTAGCGCGGATTTGCGCTGCACCACTAAAACCCCCTCAGAAGCTAACATTAATCAAGAAATTTCTCCAGCCGAGGTACCTGTCCACATTGGTGTCACCTACCATCACGCTGGGTGTCCTCAAAGCCGTGGATCGGCTATTTCGGCAAACTGTGCGCCGCATACTCCATCTCAGCCAGCACGCAGCTAACGCCTTCATACACGCTCCTGTGCGACTAGGGGGGCTAGGAATCACATCCTTCCGAGCCAAAATACCCGCAATCCTGTATAACAGGATAACTAAATTGATAAATACAGCAGACATAACAACTGCCGCAATACTGACAACTCCAGAGGGTGAGAGACTCTGGAGCCGACTTATCAAAATCACAAATGAGTTCGGCACGAGCGGGCCCGGCATAGGACGTGTGTGGGGCGATAAGCTGGAAACATCGTACAGTGGCAACGGCCTCATACAGGGCAGATCGTCCGGTAGGTCGGGGAGCTGGATTGACCGCCCCCCCCCCCATTTTGGAGCGGGGGCGACTACATCAAAGCAGTTCAGCTCCGAGGGAATCTACTACCCACTATGGGCATTCCATCTAACCCCCCAAACGCGCGCCGATGTCAAGCGGGTTGCAGCCGTGTGGAGAGCTTGTCACACGTTCTCCAGGGCTGTCCGCTTACGCATTGGCCGCGGATCAGGCGTCACGACAGAGTCGTATTATAATACTCCACTAATGTTGCAAGCCCTCCGGGTGAGATATCCCCATAAACAACTGACCCCCACGGCATTAGTCGTGGGGGCTAGAGGGACGTGGACTAGAGCCAACCACAGTCTTAGTTCCCTTCTTCAACTAACCAAAAGGGAGATCACCTCTCTTGTCCACAACACGATCAACGGCAGCATAATAATTCACAGCCAATTCATGCGCACCGTTTGGGCAAGACGTGATCGTGTTGCCAGACAACACTAACGGTACTGTCGACATAACACCCCATCACATCATCTCCAAACTAACATAATTTTAACGTGTTTACGCACGCACGCACGCATATGTTCTCAGCAGCGCTGGGGTGGGTTGATCGGTAGATGGCTGCTTTGTTAATAATATCAGCTACGCTGATGACATGGTGCTGTTGTGCCCCTCAATTAATGCATTAAAGGTATTGTTAACAATATGTGAAAGGTATGCTGTGGCCCACGGACTCAAATACAAGGTAAAAAAGAGTGAGATACTAGTATTTAAATCTGGCACTAAAACGTATTCAGTACCGCCAATAACGCTATGTGGGTCTCTTCAAATGGTTACAAAAATTAAATATTTGGGTCACTATGTCACAGATACCTTAAAGGACGATGTAGACTTGGATAGGGAACGTAGAGCGCTGTCGGTAAGGGGTAATATGCTATCACGAATGTTTGCACGCTGCTCACGCAAGGTGAAAGTCACGCTCTTCAAACATATTGCCAAACTCTGTACACGTGCAACCTCTGGAGCAATTACACCAAAAAACCCTACAGTGCTCTGCGCGTCCAGTACAATAATGCCTTCAGTGCAGTGCCTCGGATATGTTCGCCGAGTGGAACACGGACGGTTTCCACGTGGTGCTGTGTAAACGGGTTGCTTATCTACAGGAGAAAATCCAGGGCAGCACCAACACTCTCCTGAAGGTGATTGCAGAAAGGACAGAGGGGCATATATTAGTTCACTGGATGTGAAAATGAAAATAAAAGCTTTAAATTTTACTAACACAGGTTAATTCTACTTTACTAACATTTATGTATGGATGGTTTTCTATCTGAAATAAATAAATTCTATTCTAAAATAAATTAATACAAGATTAATTCTTTATACAAATTATATGGCAAAAATAAACAAAAAAAAATGAACAAGAAACGTAAAGGTCAAAAGCGGGGTGATACTGGGGTATGTTATGCCAGCCATATTATTCTTATATTCGATTGGATCATGAGGACAACACAAAACGGGAAACAGAAATTAATTGAAAGTACGATAAAACACAATGATATAGAATTTGCAGACGATATTTGTCTATTAATCGAAAAATTAACACATATACAGAAAAAGTTAAACATACGGAAGAATGAAGCCGAAAAAATAGGTCTAATTATAAATATGAAGAAAACAAAAATCATGAAAATATGAGAATACAAAGAGAAAACAGAAGTAATAAATCTTAACAACAGAGGAAAAGTAGAAGAAATAAAGAATTTCAACTAGCTAGGAAGTATTATACGAGGGTCATTTAATAATTAAATGAGACAAATTGGAATGGGGAAAAGACTGTTGGTAGTACAAGTTTGATACATTTAGGATCTTAGGGCGCAGCAAATGCTCAGGCGAGTGGTCGAATTTTGCCAGCGCCAAGGACTCTCCATCAATGCTAAGAAAAGCGTAGCCTAGGCCGTGCGAGTAATTCCAGGAAAGAAAATCCTATTCTCCTCGGAAACAAATCGATTCTACATCAGAGGTAAGCCGCTTAGCCAACTTCATGGCAACGGCATGATGGCTTACCTCGGAGAAAAATACACTTGTACTGGACTACTCACACTTATCATTTCTGAATTGACCACTCGCATTGCACGAGTCACCGCTGCCCCCCTAAAACCTAATCAAAAGTTAGAGATTCTTAAGCAGTTTATTATACCAAAGTACATCGCAATATTAACATCCCCAGTAACAACGTTGGGTGTCCTCAAGTCGGCGGATAGAATTATCCGAAAATCTGTCCGAAAACTATTACATCTAAACTAGCATACCACTAATGCCTACATACACGCCCCTACCAGGATGGGTGGACTTGGCGTCATTCCATTACGTGCCATGGCCCCCGCGATTCTACATAATCGCTTTTTAAACATAATTAATAAAAGCGAACTAACTACCGCAGGAGTCCTTTTCCTGCCAAAGGGTGAGAGACTGGCAGAGAATACTACGTATGACGGCTGAATACGGCACAAGTAGTAATAACATCGGGCGTATGTGGGGCGAAACGCTGGAAAAGTCCTACTCACGAAATGGATTGCTGCAGGGCAGACAGACGAATATGTCACGAAGCTGGATAGATCGACCTCCCTCCTTTTGGAGTGGGGGCGATTATAACAAGGCCGTCCAGTTTAGGGGCAACCTACTGCTCACGATGGGTATACTATCAAATCCCCCCCCCCCCCCAATGCGCGGAAATGTAGAGCGGGGTGCAACCGAGCGGAAAGTCTCTCCCATGTCCTCCAAGGTTGCCTCTTAACTCATTGGCCGCGCATAAGACGGCATGACCGTGTCGCTAGGCGACTCGGCTTTTTGGCACGCCGTAAGGGGTAGGTAGTAGAGGAAGAGCCACGTCTCCGACTATCCAACGGCGAGCTCCGGAAACCTGATCTAGTGTTCATCAAGGGTGGCCGGGAGTATTACAACGCTCCACCAATTTTACAAGCCCTACAGGTTCGATACCCCGGAAAAGACACAGCGATCACGGCTTTAGTCGTGGGAGCGAGGGGGGCGTGGACTACAGCAAATAATAGCCCCATTTCTCTATTATCACTAAACAAGAGAGATGTCACCTCTCTTGTCCATAGTGCAATCGGAGGAAGCATAATAATTCATTCTGAATTTATGCGCACAATATGGGCAAGACGTGATCGTGCTCGCCCGAGGTACCCATGAGAATTCCAGCAAATAATAACACCTCATCCACTTATACTTTTATATCTATTGCTATAATTACTAACAGTAATTTTAATGTGTTTATATATCATTACTATTGGAATTTTAAATGTGGTGTGATATATTTTCGGGCTAGTAAAGAAATTATGCCAACAGCCGGCAAACACTAGGGCTGAAAATACCGGTGGCGGCTTTCCGCCACATATCACTTTATCACGGTCATATCTGGCCTCATTGGGATGAGTTCTAATCAGCTGATTGATCAACATTACTCTGTTTATAACCTTAAAATTAAGTTAAACGATGTCGGGTCTTCTTGAAAATTCTACATTGGTTGAACAACGTTCTGTGATTCGTTTTTTGATTGCTGAAGATGAAAAACCAGCTAATGTATACTCTAGAATGACTAAAGTGTATGGTGAAAGTTGTATGAACCGTGGAAATTTTTACAAGTGGGTAGAACAGTTCAAAAGTGGTCGAGAATCAGTGTCTGACGAACACCGTTCTGGCCGGCCTATTGAAGTTTCAACTTCCTCACTTGAAACTCGATTGATTTCCATTTGTTTGGTCCACTGAAGGATGCATTACGTGGGAAGAGGTTCCAGGATAATGAGGATGTCAAGAAATTTGTGGGAAATTGGCTCCGATACCAAGACAAAGAGTTCTTTGCAGCCGGTATAAAAAAGCTAGTAACCCGTTGGGACAAGTGCATAAATGTTGATGGAGATTATGTTGAAAAGTAGAAAAGTCTTATTTTGTAGAAATAAACAGTTATTACTCCAGATCAGTTTGTCTCTTTAATTATTGAATGACCCTCGTAGATAAAGGAGAAGACAGTAAAATGGATATAAAAGCAAGAAAAAAAAGGTCTCTGCAGATTACCATGGCAGACCAAGAAAATGCACACAGACAAAAATCAGATTATTTAACACAAACGTGAAGACTACACTGTTATATATATAATAAGTTTAACATACATAAAGAGATTACAGACATTCATAAACAAGTACCTCAGAATACTGGGAATATACTGACCAGGAACAATCCCAAATGGAGAACTATGGAAAAGAACACTATCAGAACTGATACAGAAAACAAAAATAAGAAACGGAATTGGATAGGTCACCCACTGAGAAAACCAAACACTGACAGCAAAACAAGCGCTAAAATAGAATGTTAAAGAAAAAAGAAAAAAGAAGAGCCAAAAGACATATGACAAGCAAAGCGAATTTACTAACCAAAGAACTATAATGCAAAACTACAGCGCAAAGAAAAGCAATGAAAAAATTATGTGAAAATAACCAACGACATTAAATATAAAAAACAATCTAAACAAATAAAAATATCAAAAGAGATGCAGTAAATAAGTTTACACTTGGCCACTACAAAGACAAAAACGTCAAACGTCAAATGCCATAAAATTATGGAAAAACACCCTGTGGATCCAAAGGACTGACGATGACAATAGGAAGCCTGTTTTATGTAAAGTTCAAAAGGGAACGTCTCCAGCACATTTGAAAGTCGTGATATAAAGGCTTCTGCAATAGGTAACATTTCTACAAAATGTGTCTAAAATATAAATAAAAACATAAAATTAAACAGTTAAGATAATTGGTCTCTTAAAAATAGAACCATAGCAGGTAAACTTTAATTCAACATCATTCATAACGAATGCAATTGTTGAAAAACATGCTTTACATAAATGACATAATTTAACTGACAAACGAAAACCAGTGAATTATGCGCGTTGTTCATTTGCTGATCGTTCTCTTCACTTCAACTAAATAGGTGTATGAATAGACACAACTGTCTAATTTAGGACAAATAAAAAAGAAGTGATTCGTCAAAAAACAATGAGGCCACTAAAAGTAAATTTTGGAATAGACGCGTAACTGAATTGCACTTTTTCAAAAGTATGGCTGGCATTTAACAAAAAAAAAAAAATTATTCTAACATGTTAGCAGAATTCTTGTGTCTTCAAATAAGTGATACTGTTCATGCAAAATCATGTATTCAGGCAAACTACAAGCGAAACAATTAAATTATCTCAAAAGAAACAATTTCTTAACTGAAGGAGATAATTTGATGTATTACTGCAAGAACTGAGTAACAAATGTTTGAAAATATGATTAAAAATTTCATCCAAACAGCCAAATGTGCAACAAAATGAAAGAAGGGAATGTCCTTCAAGTATTATGTCTCGTGGTGTATATTAAAATAAAAATATCATAAATTTTAGTATATGTTGTACCGTCTATTAAGATATTAATTATTGAACTCTTATTGAGACATACTTTATAAAGAGGCAGTAGTCCAAACATGAATAGCAACAATTACAGTGAATCGAGTACAAGCGGTGCGACACGCTTGATAAAAATTGTACGTACAAACTTTCACTTATTTTATTAGTTTAATTTATTTGTTGCATGTAAATACAACATAATTACGTTTCCGATCGGAAACAATTATGGCCTTGGCCCGCCAGGAATAACAGCCGTAAATAATCAATCCGCTCCTGAAAATTACGGCTTTACTTTCAATATCCCTACTTCTCAACCGCAAAATCATCTTAATCATAATACCCATATGTAACCCATAACCAAACAATAATGACACCCCCTTTTGCAATGAACCCAAATACAACCCTACCTATGCCGGCAATGCAAACCAACGAAAGTAATCAATATAACAGACCAGGCAATCACACACTAACAGATACTGATATGAACGACGAAGAGGAATCGATTGAAGATGCTACAGCTACTGACAAAGACAAAAGCAGTCCATCCACCTCAAAGCACGAATGGCAGACGGTTAAGAAAAGAAAAAGGAATTCAACCACAAAGAATCCCAATTTAAAGCAACCTAACCAATTGACAACATCTAACTGATACGGAATTCTTGCACAAGCGAAAAACAATAACAATAATGGCAATCAACAAACCAAAACTGCAAAACCTCCTCCAATATTTATCCATGGAGTGCCTGATTATGAAAAAATAATTGAAAATATCACTAAAACCATCGAGAATTAACAATGTTATACGTCAGCAACATCAAATAATACGATCAAAATCAATACTTTTACCGCTGATTCCTACAGAAAGCTGTCAAGGCATCTAAAAGAGGAAAATATAATATACCACACTTTTCAATTAAAAGAAGAAAGAGCTTACAGAGTTGCTATTCGGAACCTGCACCATTCTATACCAGTAGAAATCATAAAGAATGAGCTAGCTAAACAAGGTCATAAAGTGCGCAATATGATAAATATGCGCCATAGGGTAACCAAACAACCTCTCCCCCTATTCATGATTGACCTTGAACCAAATGAAAACAATAAAAAAATATTTGATGTAAAGTACATCGGGAATATAGTTGTATCGGTAGAACCTCCTAAAAAGAAGAACATTATCCCTCAACGTCTAAGATGCCAAGACTATGGGCACACGAGGTCTTACTGCAATAAACCTTTTGTCTGTGTAAAATGTGGCGGTAAACACAAAACGACAATTTGTACAAAAGACCGCAGTACCCCAGCTAAGTGCCTCCTATGTGGTGGAGATCATTCTGCCAATTATAAAGGCTATACAGTTTACCAAGACCTTAAAAGATCTAGAAACGCACCATTTAGAGGAATAGCAAATACACCTCGCATCCAACAAGACCCTTCCAACCTAAGTGAATTCCCTCCTCTTCGTAATCAAGCTAATAACCACAATGGTGAAACACAAAGACTTACACAAAACGTAGTTAACAATCCTCAAGCATGGGCCAGAAGAAGCAACAATCCCCTAACTCAAGACCAACAGCAACTTAACACCAACGGAGTACTTACAAATGTCCTCAATGAGTACAAAAATATGTTTTCCCAACTAATAAGTCAGAATAGCATGATACTTAACATGCTTTCCACTGTGATTAACAAAATAGTGTGAAAATGGCTACTTCACTGTGCATCGCTTTGTGGAACGCCAATGGTATCTCTAACCATATTCTTGAAGTAATAACTTTTCTACAATTACAACAAATTAATATACTACTTATATTAGAAACTCACGCAACAAGTAGGACTGTAATTAAAATACCGTATTATACTGTATATTATGCTAATCACCCTGATGAGACGGCTCATGGCGGATCAGCTGTGATAATTAAAAATACGATTATTCACCATGAAATACAGTCTTATCTAACCGAAAAAATACAAGGTGCAACCATAAAAGTTAAAGCCTTTCCCTACTCATTTCTTATATCAGCCGTGTACAGCCCGCCATTTCGTCTGATGAATATGAAAATTTTCTCAGATCCCTAGGCAACAAATTTATAGTAGGAGGGGACTGGAATGCAAAAAATACAGCCTAGGCCTCTAGACTTATCAAACCTAAAGGGCGCAACCTACTAAGAATAATTCAGAGAAACAATTATGATTATCTATCAACCAAAAAACCTACCTATTGGCCTAGTGATCCACGCAAACTTCCGGATTTATTAGATTTTGCAGAACTCAATGAATAGGTAATGTATATACTAAAGCGGAATCTAACTACGACCTCTCCACTGACCACTCTCCAATCATCATTACTGTCAGTACAACAATAATCGTAAAAGAAATGCCTGCTAGATTGTATAATAAAAATACGGATTGGAATCAATTCAAAAACCTGTTAGAAGAAAACATTAACATAACCATTAGAATTAAAGATAATCAAGATCTGGATGAAGTAGTCCATCGTCTAACGACAATAATCCAGTCAGCCGTCTGGCAAGCCACACCAACTATTGGAAATCTCAGTGCTAAAGCTGATAATATTCCACGCCATATACGAAACCTAATCACTGAGAAACGAAGAGCTTGGAAAATATGGCAAGTAACAAGGAACAAGCAAGTTAAATCAATCTACAATAGTCTTACTCATCAACTACATAATACCCTTATAGAAGCACGCAATGAAACATTTAAAGAATACATTACAAGACTATCTACTAACGATCATACAATCTGGAAAGCAATTAAAAAATTTAAGAGGCCAATACTAGCAATACCACCAATCAGAAAACCTAATGCCACGTGGGCCAGAACAGATGAAGATAAAGCGGATACATTCGCAGAATATCTCGATAACGTATTTACCACCCCAAACCCACATGATAACAATGACGACACAGAAGTTCAAGATTTTCTGCAGCTCACTTACAGCATCACCTAAACTTACTGCAAGATTGGACTCGCAAGTGGAGAATAACAGTAAACAGCGAGAAGTCAGCTCAAGTAACCTTCACTACTAGACGATTTGATTGCCCTCAAACTACTTTCAACAATATTGCAATTCCAATCAAGTCTGCAATCAAATACCTAGGAATGCACCTTGATGCAAAACTCAACTGGAGCATGCACATCAAAAATAAGAGAAAACAAATAAACTTAAAGGTGAAGCAAATGTACTGGTTAATCAGAACATTCGCAGCTATTGCTATCAAATAAATTATTACTTTATAAGACAATCATAAAGCCCATTTGGAATTATGGTATTCAACTTTGGGGCTGCACGAAAGCATCCCATACAAAAATACTCCAAAGGGCTCAGTCTAAAACCCTTCGCATAATGACTGATGCACCATGGTATGTAAGTAACGAGACCATCCATAATGACTTGAAGATCCCGTATGTAGCATCCGAAATTCAGAGACTTGCAAAAGCATACACCCACAACTTACCAGGACATGAAAATGACCTCATAGGCGCCTCGTAAACCAGCCAGCCGTTGTAAAAAGGCTCAAGCGTAACTGGCCACAAGACCTAATTCCCTAAGCGATTTATAATAGTATATTCTCCACTAGGTTGTTGGCAATGGCTTGATCCTAGATCATGACATGTATTTATATGTAAGATCAAATTTACTTATGACTCAATTTGTATAACATGAGTAGATTGTAAATATGCAAATAACAAATAATAAAAAAAAACAATTACAGTGACAACCAAATCAAAAAATACGAGTGGTTGCTTTTAAAACTTTAAATACACAGTGTATCAAATCAAACCGCAATTACTAATGCAATTAAGTTGATTCTTGCAAGTTGATTTTGAAGATTAGAAAACATCTTTATGAAAGGATTCCAAAAGTTCCAGTGCATCAACACATTTATATATAGAAAACAAACATTTTCTGTACTATTATAAAATATTCATAATTTATAATTGTTACAGCACTTTAAACTTTGGCATAAAAAATATTGTTGCACCCTCGCAAGTCATTTTCTAGCTATAATTCTGCCACAAATTTGTGCTAGGTACTCTAATTTGCTTATAACACACGTCTATAAACCTTTCAATTAATTTTACAATTTAGCTTACAACTAGTGCAAACGCATCGTCTATGTTGCAAAATGTGTAACATAAAAAAGGATTAAAAGGGTTATACACGGGTTGTAGACAGGCTACAAAGGTTATTAAACTTAATGCAAGCTCATCCCGAGCTCATTTCATACAAAAAACAAATTACAATGTTGCTAAAAACAACAGCTGATTTTCATATCAAGATCATTCCTATATAGTAACTAGGTAAAATATGCTAAAACAATATACAATTACCTATTTACAATCACAGTAACTATTGTAAGTGAATTCATAACAAGAAATACCACTAACCTAATAAATCAAGAAGCCTTTTAGGGCAGCATACAGCATCTGATGTGACGATTGGCCTAAAAACTAAAACCACCAGGACATCCATCGCTACAGAGCTATGTGAACAGCTTAAACAGAGGTTGGATAGCCTAATAACAAAAGGAAACATTTTGAGGTTACATCACATGTACATTTTAAAGTATGACAAATTCACATAATCATTTGAAGCTGCATTATGATGTATATCAAAGAATTTGGGCATTTTCACACAAAGTATCAATGTAAACACCACTACAATGTGCATTTAATGTGGCTACGAAGACTGGGCACTCCATTAATCAGAACTTGATATCACAATAATTGCAATAGACAATAGAAAAGCTCAGTAATAAAGAGAGAATCAAAGCTTTTACTCTATTGTTGCAATTCATCTCCTAATGACGCGGCAATTGTTTCAATATCTTATGGTTAATGTTAGCAATGTGCAAGTTACTACGTAGCCGTATCACATGGTAAACGCGGCACAAATGCACAATGTTTGATGTAACTTCATAATTTAACAAAGGCAATGGAAATATTTTTACATTGTATGTGAAGGTGAAAATTTGTTTGAAGCTGATCCGGAGAGAACGCAGCACAACCCTTATAAACTTACGTGCACCATTTCAAATAGACAATGGCGTAAGACGCTTTCCGCAAATCACGATTAAAATGCTTACAGTGTTGCCACATTTAACTTTAAGGAAATGTCTGCAATCATTTACATTTTTAAAATATGAATATGATAAACCGTTAGATTATTTAATTATGGCTTTAATTTAATTTTTAATTTACTAAAAATATTGCCTGCTTATATATTTTACAAATTTGCTTTGCGCGTTGTCAGCTTCTTTTTAGGCCAGAACAGAGCTTTAGTGGTCACGCTTAACATGTATATATTCTAACTCTATGAACCAAGGCAAGTTTATATATATTCATATCGATGCTGGCCCCGTCGCAGAAGCCTCAAAAATGAATTTTAAACGTTATTAAAAATACCACTGCTACATCGAATTATATAAACTTGCGCAATCTGTGCCTTCTTCAATTTATATGTCTGTTGCTCATAACCTAGAAAAATGTCTGTTTACAAAACGTAAACAAATGGTAATACGGTCAAAATTAAACACAGAATGCTATTATTATCCCTCTCGAAATAGTTCAGTAGTGGTCATTGCGAAGCTACCATCTTGCTAAATTGGAAGCAAAAAAAATTACATTACTTATCAAATCTTTGTTGCAGTTATAATAAAAACGAAATAAAAGCAAGTAGTCTTCGTAAATAATTTTAGATGATATTGATATCTTATGTCATCTTAATTAGCTCAACCCTGTAATTGAAGCAAATTCCGAAAATGTACCCAAGGTAGGATTCCCAGGTGTCCCGATTATGACTTTCAGGTGCTGGTGCCTCGGCTATATCTTTCAGGACTTTTAAATATTTTGTTTATTGCTTTTTCGATTTTTACTAATATTTGATCTTGTCAAAGCAGAACTTTGGTGTTTTTTTATTGACAAGTAAATTGTCATTAGGAGCTAATAATTACTTAAATATTAATTTTAATAATGTTTTAGGCTTTTATACCTGAAAGGGAAGCTTAATGAAATTGGTGCGTCTGTCTGTCCCTTGCAACTTTCAACTGGAGCACTACTGAACCTAAACACATAAGGGGGGTATCACTCGAAAGCCTATGGCCTACCGGATTCACATACACGAGCTGGCATAGGTGGGATGTCCTACAACAATGTAATAAGTGTTTTTAGCGGACCCAGCTTCCAAGCTGTCATTCCTTATAACTTTTGATCGAAGCTGGAGACCAGCTTCTATTTCTGTCATTTCTGACATGTATCATGCCTTATAATTTTTGATCTGTGATAGAGAAATAACTTTTTCAGTATTCAGCTAAGGACCATAAGTCAAGTCCAGATGCCAAAAATCAACCTGATCGAAAATCTCGAAACCAGTTTGACCGAAGTGGCCGCAAACTTTTGTTTATGTATAGAAGCTCTGGACATCGGTGGAAAAGGAGTTCCAGGTCCGTACTTGTTTGAAATTAGCATTGATAGTGAGGTTTAAGCAATATCGAAGCACATTTTAAGAATGTATGCTGTGCTTAAGATAATCAAAGATTTTATAGAAATAAATGAGTCTGAATATCAGTTATTAGAGTCAACTTTATCAGCAGTTGTTAAATAAAATTCTAAGTGTATAGTTATAACTGATAGCGCACTATATCAACTGTTTTATCTGTGTCCATAGTTTGTGTATGTAGTGCTCTGCTGTAGTAGAAATATTAAATAAAATCGGTAATATTGTGCTAATTTCATCTTTTAAGTTTTTGTCGTTACTTCTAGAAACTTTATTGGGAATAAAAAAAAGGCAAAGCAGAAGGAGTCTATTTAATGCCTAGCTTATTCAGAAACCATATTTCAATCGGTCATGAACGTAAAATTATTGCTTTTCAAAATGTTTCCAATTAATTATTAAATAGCAAAACACTTTTGTAATTTTAATTTCTCCAAAGACAATTCACTGTTACTCTTATTGTGGTTTCTTACATTAAGCAATGTGGTACCTAGAAGATCTTACTTGATACTTGAAATAATATGATTACGAACTTTCTTTGACTTTATTATTTACCATAATATTATTGTGTGAGTTGGTACTTTGTTTCTCTATAACGTACAAGTTTTAAATATTGACGAATTTTTATTGATAAAATGTTGGGCACTTTTATGAAGATAATCAACTGTACCACTTTATAGTTTTTAAATAACAATGTATCAATCAACAGCAACATATTGTTACCATTTTTTCAGGATTAATGTAATCAGTGATACAACATTCCTAGACAGACTTGACACGCCATCTCCACTTGCATAAATATTGTGGGTTTAAAATTTATTTTGTGGGTATGTTTCATATTTAAAAGTGAAAAATTGAAAATGTACATTTGAAAATTATAAGATTAGATGAATTAAAATTATTAGCATACACACTTATACTTACAGTAGCAATCGAAGAAAAAACTAATTATGCGCTGTTTTAATTTTTACAGACAAAATAAAAGCAGCAGAAAGACATCAGTTCTGTTACAGTAAATTATAGATCAAAATAACATTTAACAATATTATTTAAATCAGACGAGCATATTGAAAGACTTTTTGACGTATGTTTTTCTAATAAGCAGTCATATAAAAATAGTTTTCAAGAATTTTACCACAAAGTTCTTCATTGGCAATAAAATTATACCCATGAAGTTTCATTTAATTGTTATAATGTCTGTAAAATCCACCAGTTGCTAATACTTTTCAAGTGTTTTCTTTTTAAACTTTTCTGAAATTGAATGTCCATTTAATAAGCTTTTTTCTATTTCATATATTTCCTTTTTTTTATTTCTTTTTCTTCAAAATTGTAAAAATAATTTTAAAGCTCTGGCACTTGATGTGTCACGAAATATTGGTGAAGTAGCTGTGAGTGCTGATAAAATATCTGTTGAAGCTCTATTACAACGAAAATTGATAAACACAATTATTTGCATTAGTAGAACTAATTCTTATTGTTGTAAACACAGATATAATCTTTAAAATTGTAACTATGTTGGAATAGGCTCTCTTAAAAAGTTCAGCTTTATAATAAACTCTAATATCATTACCTACAGTATTTTTAGTATCGTTTTTTAGCAATCCAAAAATCACAACATTAACTGATTGAAGTCAAAGAAAATAATGAGGTGGGAATGAGAATTTATCAAATATTGGTCTCTCTACAGAAGTTGTAGGCTTTTAAAGGGACTGCCGTGTTTATCAAGTGCTAACTGGATTGGTTTCTCTCTAGTGGATTTAGTGTTTAACTTAATAGCTGGCAATCATTCAACAAATAGCTCTTTGAATTACATCTTTTTTAGAGCAATGATATTCTGTTCCCAGTAGTCCATTAATATGTAGCATATGTACTACATGTTGAGTATAAATACAGACATAGAAGTATATAGCATATGACTGTAGTCCTAGATACGTTTCCAATGGAAGTTATAACAGAATCAGTTTTGTTTGTCTTTTTCGTGCCATGATTTTACCTATTTGATAAATGGTCAAAACGCCACAAACATCAACATTTCTACTTGCGTAGTCAAAAAGTTGTTTTCCGCTTTACGATTCGCAAATGTATGGTCACTTTTTTAATTAAAATTTTTTACAGGTTACAAATTTATAATCTTTGATTATCTAACAGAAAAACTAAATGTTTGTTTTTCTAGAAGACTTTTTTGATTCTAATAAGTCGTTCTTCATACTCAAACGCGACTCTGTACAGTTAAATAGATCAAAGTATATAAAATACGTTAAATGGAGCTTTAATGTTACCAGCGCCTTTTTGCTCTTGCTCTATTAAGCAACTGTCCATCTAGACGAAGCTCTAATAACTTTTTGATCCTTACAATTTCTTACAAGGTACTGAAGAAAATGCCGATATCTCTTCCAATTTAGCAGATATTTGTCATTCTACGTAATTTCAATATATTTCTGTAAATTATTTTAGCCCCTGTTCACCGTTTTTGTTTTTGTCGTTTTGGTATTTATTGTATAAGTAAATAAATAAAATACGTACTAATACGGAAGTAACAATTATTTGTAGGTACTGCCGCTCATTGGGACCAAAAAGTTAATGTAAAGCATAAAAACACTGAAATATTATCCAAACCCAAAATTAATATTTATGACAAAAATTTATTTTTTAGTATAACTTTTTTCAAGATACATGTTTATTTGACATACTTAACAAATTATTCAGATGCAAATGCCCAAGTCAAAGACGGCCTTGCCATACTAATTAAAACATACATTAAACATCATAAATTACCTAAATTCAAGGAAAATTATCTTTAACCAACGACCATTAAATTAGAAGACTAGTATATACCTTTAGTTTCATTAGTCTTTCAAATTGTACTCTTACCACAAACAATTCACTAACTATTCGCTGGAATAATTTAAGACAGCCTAGGAAATACCTAATATCTCAAACACAGCAAGAACTTTGTCCATTAGCATGAAAAAAATGCTGAAAAGGCGACTTACAAATATAAGGTAAATGCCGAGCAGAAAAAGCTATAATCAAGCATTAAGAGAGGTATAACAATTAATCAAGAGATTAAAAAGTAAGGGTTTTAACATATACTGGCAAATATAAGTGCAAAAAATACCAACTATGCATTGTGAAAATCTACCAACTCTTTCGATGAAAATACGGTTTATTCCCAGCACCGAAAAAGCGTTTTTAAACCAATTCCATTATAAATCATTGTAAATGAATGAAACGTATAAAGCTTCCCTGGAAAAATTTTATCTGCTTACTCCACACATGCAACTATTTTACTAGTTGCATTAAGCAAACTATTAGCAAACCTTACTTAGAAGGTTAATGTAAATAATATAGGACAGTGTCACCATTTGAAACCACCAGTTTGGTTCTAAACAATCATTTTACCATTCAACAAGCCCATGGAGTTGTAGATTATATGAATCAAGCATTTCATATATACAGTTTATATATATATATATATATATATATATATATATATATATATATATATATATATTATATAATTTCAATCAATAAGACCATGGAGTTGTAAATGATATGAATCAAGCATTTCATATACATTTATGTATATATATATTATATATATATATATATATATATATATATATATATATATATTACAAGTTGTTATAGTATAGAGACGACGATTTATTGTCGTTAATATTTATTTTGGGAAATAATGTTCAATACAAAAGCTTTGTGTGTAATTTTTATCTACATTTGAGAATACTTGAATTTTGAACGATTTTTTTAAATGTTAATTTTATGCTGCTATTCGGTAGAGCATTTTTTTCTTTCTAATTTTATCGAAGTACGATTCTGCTGTAAGTCTTTCACTTTCATTCGTGCCATTCAGCTTTTAAATAGGATCAGCGTTTAACTGCCTGATATTAGCATCATTCAAGAGGTAGAAGTACTCACTGCTGATTCAGACAGAACCTAGAATCTTTTGATGTTAGAAGATATTTAATAAATTCAGCAAACGTGAATCTTACTGGACGAGGATGAAATTATCCGAATTGCCCTTGAACGAATAGAAATGGAAAACACTTAACGTCAATAGAGGCATCATGAGCATATGACGGAGCGGTGTTCACTTTTAACATTTAGTACAAACAGCGACGGAACAATTTGACGCTTTTCATGTAACAGATAGATAGTATATTGCTTATACTCATTACGTTCTTGCTCCTCAGTCATCTACGTTATCATTACATCTCTGTTCTACTTACAATTAGTTGACTGGTCTTGAATATCTCTGTTCTCGTTAACTGCCCGGCCTCGCTATCTTTCTCGCCCTCACTTTTATTTCTGCAATCCATAACATAGTGCAAGTTTGAATCTAAACCACTTTAATAGATCTGCAGATTTAGCAAGTAAAATAATGGTGGAATAGTGATAGTTATATTTAAGATAAGCGAAAACTCGGTACACTTTGTTGACGTCAACTAGTTCCTGCCATATGACTAAATTTTTAGTGGGAGAGCTGCGAACTAGAACATATAGTTCCTAATTTATAGATATTAATAGGCTCTTCAGGACTTGTTAACTTTTTTAAATTAAAGGAAGGTGAAACTAGGCGCAATATATTTGGACTTATAAAACACTTCAAGCTGGTGCCAGGTGTCCGTGGTAAGAGATTTGCGCAAGTTATTGATATTTGATATATCGCGCAAACACATAAGGCGACGGCAAGATCTACACTCATCTTGGGATTGTCAAAATAGCGCTTTGATAAAGCTTTAAGATCGACCTTAAACTTTTCCTGAACAAGATCTTCTTTGATTCCACCCTCATTCATGTCAACTTCAACACTGACACTTTTCTCATTTGAAGGGTCATCCAGTTGTCTTAATTGATGTACATTAGCAGAGGTTAGAGAGTTATTAATGGACTAAATTTTCCTACTAGTGAACTTTAATTCATACAACTCTCTGATAATAGTCCTTAGACAAGGACAGCGTTGCTTCAAACCATTGAAGATATTGAAGTGGGTCAAGTAAGGTGTGCTGTTATCTAGTAATGAGTTAAATAATCTAGCAGGAATTATTTGCAAGAAATACTTAAAAGTAGCCAACAGTTTTTCGACAGTAGAATCATCCAGGTGACAAACTTCAGCATCACAAAGTCAAAACTTATAAACTTTTTTAATCGGATTAACATTACATTGATGATGGACTTAAAAGTTGTTTTCAGACTCAACTGTGGGTAACTCTGTGTGGGTAAGGTTGCTGAGTATTATGATGTTGCAACTCGCCCAACAGAGCAGTCAACTTATTCTGTAAAGTACTGTCACCTGAAAAACTTTTAATTTTTCAACACTTTAAGTTTGTTTTTTTTATTAACACGCACTTGGGGTATACATTGCGGCAAGTTAATACTATCTAGCAATTTGGTTTTAATTAATTTTACTAAATCTAAGTCTAAGCCTTAAATTTAGACAAGTCTTAGCGTTTTGATGGACGTACTCCCATTGGCGCACTCCACATATGTTATTTATTACCTATATTTGTACTAGTTCAAAAGGTTTTTGCCTTTTTAACCTCCGAGTAAGTCCATTGTTGTCGAGTAGTTGTAACAGTTCGACATTTTCATGTTTATGTAGTCTCTTTTCATACTTTTTCGCAAACCATAGGCACTTTTAGGTCTTTGTGGATGTCTTCATTTCTGATGTACCATGTAGTGTTGAACATGGTGCGCAGTACTTTGTTTTGAAAGGTTTGTATAATTTTTGCTTTAGATTTCTGTGTGCATCCCTAAAGTTACACACCGTAAGTTCAGACTGGTTTTAGAATTTGTTTATACAACCATAGTTTATTATGCAGTGATAATTTAAATTGTCTTCCTACTAGCCACCACATTTTTTTGAATCTAATACGAAGTTCTTCGCATTTTTTTTGTACGTGTTCTATCCACTTCGGTTTGCCGTCGAGTGTCATGCCCAAGTATTTCGCTGTGTTAGCGTTAGGGATTGTTTGCTGATTGATCATTATAGGTAAGTAGTCAATTCTTTTGTTGGTGAAGTTTATGTGAGTAAACTTCACCTCATTTAATTTAATCTGCCATTTTTAGTCCAGCTAGTGACGTTGTTGACGGCTGTTTGTTGTTATTTGTAGCTACTTCTATTTGTTGCTAGTGGCTAGTACTACAGTGTCATCAGCGAATGTAGCTGTTGTCACTCCATCACTTGTAGGGATGTCATTGGTGTAAACCAAGTACAGAACTGGTCCTTTCCTGCAGTACACTGTAGCAATATCTCTTAGCTTTGAGTATTCCTCTCCGTATCTTATTTTGAATTGGCGGTTGGAGATGTATGATTTCAAAATACAGCTCATCTAGGCAGGTTTTTAGCTATTTTATACTTGAAGCCCATGTATTGAAAGCTTGGGCTACGTCTAGAAATATAATGGGCCATATTCCTTTTTCTTCTAAGGTTTTTTTAATAACGATGGTGAAATGTTTATTTCGAAATCCAAACTGATGGGTAGGAATTAACTGCTTTTCTTCAATAATTGGCTTGAGACGTTTCAGGAGCAGTTTCTCGAACAGTTTTAATCGGTTGATGCGATGTTTTTTCATTGGGTGGCTTATCCAGTTTCGGTATCATAATAACTTCCGCAACTTTCCGTTGCATTGGTACGTATTGTAATCATAGTGCTGCATTGAACAGATGCGTAAACTTCATTATGCCCTTTTTGGGTAGTTCTTTGAGGAGTTATCCACTTATTAGGTCGTAATCTGGTGTCTTTTTGGCACTGATACTTTTTTACTTTCCTTATCCTATAATAAGGAAAGTAATGTAATCGGCGGAAATTTGACCTACCCAGTTTTTCACATTTCTGGACGAAATATAGCCTCAGGACACCAAAAAAGTTGGTTTGGGCCATTGGTTCGTGTGTGTGTGTGTGTGTGCGCGCGCGTGTGCGTGTGTGTTTGTGTGTGTGTCTGTCGGTCTGTCAGTAAACAGGATATCTCGAGAATCGTAAAAGCTAGAGACTTGAAATTTGGTATGCAAGTTACTGGTAAGTAGGGGACGCAGTGCGAAGCTTTTGGTAAAAATCGGCCGAGCCGTTTGGTCGCAAGGTCGCAAAATCGGTCGCAAAGCGGTCGCGAATGTAGACGGTTGAAGATACAAAAAATTTATGAGAATAAAAATGATTTGTTATCACGAGATAAACATGAATTTGAAATAAAAGTTGGTAAAATAGGAACTCGAAAAAAATTGAAGCTCAGGTTTTTTAATATACCGGGTGTTCATAAAATGTTTCGGGAAACTTATATTACCGGATAGATCAGACCGAGACGAACAAAAAATTACAATGAAATTTTTTTATCCGAGGTCAAATAAATAAGTTATATCCGATTAAAAATTAATTAAACGGACCAATCACAGCGTGCTCGGAGAGCTTCAGGCCGACTGCGGGAGGACTGGGGGGAGCGCTTGGCCGCTAGGAGGAAGCACGCAGGCGATAATGGGGAAGGCCGAGCGACCGAGCTCGCACGGTTACCTTCAGTGACGTAGCAAAATTGTAAGTACGAGTCAATTATTGTCTTGTACTGTTTATTTTAATCAGCTTTCGAGTGTTGGACTCGCGTCTTGTCCTTTTTTAAAATAACAAGTTCCGGGACGAGAGCAGCGCAAGGCCGAGACGATGGACCCGGTATAATATATAATAATAGGATAAGGAAAGTTGTGTGATGTTCACACCATATTTTTTAGTAGTATTTCCGACAGCGCAGTCGAAATGTCAGTTTGGCAGTAATATTTGAAGTGTCGAGTTATTGCACTAAAAATATTTTTTATTTGCCCCATTACAATATCGAAAATGGATTTACCGTCAACATCTCAGGGTACGCGCGGTTCAAAGTGTCGGAAGAGCGAATTGATTGATAATGACATTTATAGTGATGAAGAAGAAATTCTTTCACTTAGAGATCTGGATAGTGCAAGTGAGTTTAGTGAAATGGACAATGACTCAATTAGTGACAGTGATGAAGAGATTGTTGCAGGAGATTTACGATGGCAAAATTGCAATATTTTTAATCCCACAATATACAATTTTGACGATCAAAATTGTGGCATCTCGGAGGCGTTTGAAATAGAAAATGAAGATAACGAGTACGAGTACTTTGTAAAGTATTTTGATGAGGATATGATGACGACAATTTAAATGAAACTAATAGATACCATGAGTACAGTGCCGTAGACAATCCGGCCTCAAAAAGTAACCCATGGGTACCCACCAATGTACATGAAATGTATAGCTTTTTAGCAATAATTTTATCAATGCCGCACATAAAAAACATAAAATTTCGGATTATTGGTCAACAGATCCAATTATTGCCAGTAATTTTATTAGCAAGTATATGACAAGAGACAGATTCACGCAACTGTTGCGTTACATCCATTTCGCTGATAACAATAACCCTTCGCCCCTGGACCATAATGACAAATTGTGGAAAATACGAACTATATTTTAAGAATGGAATAGAAGATGTTCAACATTTTTCAAACCTTTTCAAAAACTTGTCATTGATAAATCCCTGATATTATTCAAAGGCAGGCTGCATTTCAAGCAATTTATTCCATCCAAGAGACATCGGTTTGGAATTAAAATTTGTGTGTGTGTGATTGTGAGACGGGAATTGTTCTAAAGTTATTAGTGTACACCGGATCTGAAATTGACATTTCTCGAAATGATCCGTTGGGTGTTTCAGGCTCTGTAATAAAAAAACTAATGGTAAACTTTGAACAAAAAGAGCTTCTATTATACACAGGTAATTGGTATACTAGTCCTAAACTTGCAGTTTACTTGGACCAGCAGAACACCGGTTTTTGTGGCACAATAAAAAAAAAAATCAAAAACATTTTCCAAAATTTTTACATAGGGTGGAACGTCTAATGTGTGAACGCAAAAAGTGCGGAAATGTGTTGACCCTTAGGTGGAGAAATAAACGTGATGTGCTAATGCTTTCGACATTTCATCAAGGAGTGATGAAAAATAGCGGAAAATTGGATCTTCGAACTGGCGAACATATCTGAAAACCGGACTGTGTGATAGATTACACTCAAAACATGCGCATGATTGATAAATGTGACATGCAATTAGCCACAGTAGAGTGTGTCCGAAAATCAATAAAGGGGTACAAAAAACTATTTTTTCACCTGGTTGATGTTACTATGCTAAATGCGTATAATATGTTCCTTGTAAAAACAGGAAAAACTTCAATACGCTTGAACATCTTCATAAGAAAAGTTGTGCAACAAATTTTAGAAAAACACGGACCTCTGACTGCTGCTAGACCGGGTAGACAGAGTATGGAAGCTATAGATCACTTAGCTGCAGTAAATTTCATGGAAAGACATTGCCCCGGAAATGTTCCACCTACTGGAAGTAGACTAAAGGGGCAAATAATTTGCCATGTATGTTCTAATACTGACCGAGGTGAAAAAAAGCGGAAGTATGTTACAACTTGGTGCGCTGAATGTAAAGTAGGACTTTGTATCGGTGAATGTTACAAAATATATCACACTAGACAATCTTTTTGATGTAATAAAACTGTTAAATAAATTGATTCCAATTTGCTATTTTGTAATTATAACTTTATTTAGATACGAGTTTTAGTGTGCTTATTTATATGGATATTTTGTAAAATAAAATTTTGTTATATATTTATTTTTGACAAAACATGTATATTTTTATTTTTTTTAGATTTCTAGAGCTCCCACTATAATTTGTAGGTCGTAAGCTAAATAAATAAATCTGCTCTAAACGTTTCGACGGACATGAGAGTCATCTTCAGGAGAAATGCAGAAAACATATTTTCCATGTATATAATTATCTTATTTTTTATTGTATTGTGCGTAATTCGTCGGAATATATGAGAATGGAGGGAAAGTGAGAATAGAAGGTGGAGATAGCGAGAGCAAGTTGTGGATCAGAGGAGAGATCTATATACGAATAGCTTGAATGTTGTACTCAAAATTATATTTTTCTTCTTTTGCCCCCATGTAACAAACCCCTATTTATAAAAAAGGGTGTTCATATTGCAATAAATAATTATATATGTACCAAGGGGGGACCCAGATAACAAGGTTGGAGAGACTAAGTTTCTTAGCAAAGTATTTTTTTATATAATGTGGAAGTATAACTATATCAAAAGGGGGAAGTAATTACCCCGTTTAGCCCCACCAATTTTGTCATTCCTATGTAAATAAATAATGACATATAGATAAGAAATGAAAGAAAAGGCATTCGTAGAACTTTCCTTTTACTTTTGTTTTGCGTTCAGACAGACAAATTTGTGAATACATACCAGTAACTAAAGAATTAAAGACGCTCCAAATAGTTCACTATAAGTAAGAATATGATTGCTTGATCGGTATGTTATACTATTCATTTTCAATCTAATCTCTATTTTGTTTTAATTAAAATTTTTCATTGGTACTGTAATTTGTCCATATCTATAATGAATAAACAAATAAACAAATTACACTTAACATAAATTACATTAGATACCATATCATATAGATATCATACATTCTTTATTCCCTCCAGTGTTTCTGTTAATGAATAATTGTATAAGAGACACGTTCTGCTTTATTTGGATCATCAAAAAAAAATTTCCAAATTCTAATATCTATGTACAAAATTTTAATGCAGTATGCAAGCGTTAACAGAATTTTGTCGATATTAAAAGAATAATGATAAGACTATATTTGCATTACAAAAGAAATCTAAAAATAAGTAGCACCCACTTGCCAATTTAAAAACCGAAATACGTTTCACCTAACAAAAACGGCCTTCTAAAAAGCAAAATCTAATAGCTGACACAATGCCTATAATAATAAGTGCAATTATCCGAAAATATTGGGATTGAGCTTCATATGTAATAATATAAAGCGCAAGGCAAAATTAACGGCTTACCGAGACTAGAGGCGTCGTTTAAAATTCACGTTACTTTTCTAAATGTGATATGCAAATGCTTTGCACCTGAGGCCGTGGCACAATCACGAAAATTGACCGTCCGTAAAGGATAATGCAAACAACACGAGAACTGGCTTTTAAAAATTGTTAGAAAACTTTCTTGCTTTAAATTAAATATTAAATATTTAATTAAATAACTATAAATAAGTGAATTTGTGTTCCTTGTCGTCCAAATTTTCCATATATTTTCAAACTCTTTTAATACCATTGTGGATTTTATATATTTTAAAACACCGTAAATTAAAAAAGAACTATTAAAGTAATTATTAGTTAAACTTAGATGATATTATCTATACAATACACTTATTAAACACTGTCGTGAAGTAAATTCATTTGTAATAACTTAATTTAGTTTTAATAATAAATGTATTATAGGATTAGCAACTATTCATTTTGCACATTGGATGCTAATTCTAAAAGCATTATATTGAAAAAAATTAAGGTTTCTTAAGTCCTATAGGTTTGTTCAAAAGTAATATTTTTCAATGTCCATTATATTATTACTAGTACAAATTTTTCTAAAATGCTCATATATTATCAAGGCGCACGATAGTGCGCCAGGCCAAGTTTCGGCCTAACACGTGCATTGTATATTACACGAACCCATTCGCACCAATTTTAACTTCCTCATAACTTTGCTTTACGATAAAATTATGAAATTTGAACGTAATTTAAGAATTACGTATGATATACATGCAAAATTTAAATTCTTTAATAAACTGTGACAAAGCCACAAAGTATTAAGATTTGTGAATTTTTCTACTCACTGACCCACTCACTCAGCAAAATTATGAGGCACTTCCCGTCGGAGTAGCGACTTGATATTTGGCATGGTGACAGAAAGCCCTGAACCTTTTACCTCAAAGGCACAAAATTAGGGCCGTTTTAATGCTATAGCAGTGGCCAAGTCGAAACACGTAATTATAATAAACAGAAACGCTAGAGGTTAATTCTTGCTTATCCTTAAATGAACTTCGATTTGAAAATAATGCTGATTTATGATTTATTCTTATAATATTTAAATCTTTATGATTTATGCTCATTATATTTTTTTAACTTTGTTAACCTGTACACATCTTACTTATACGCCACAAAACCCAAGATATCTACATAACAATAATTCACACTCTGAGGACAATCCTCATGCTCTATAAATTTTCTCCATTACTGCAAGTCATATCTTTAAGTCTTAATTTCCTAATTATATGGGTTAAATCAAACGAAATAAATAAATAAAAACAAAACTTATAATTTGAAAAAAGGCGAGAGATCCTCTAAAAAACAAATGTTACAATCAAGGTCAAACTCCTATTCCAAAACATTCAGCCTATAAAAGTTGTGAGATCTAAACCAATTAAGGGTAAGCCATTTGTTTAGAAGGACAGGTATAGGGTCTAAATGAACGCCAGAAAGATTTTTCCTTGTAAACCTAACCCGGCTCCCGGTTTCGCGTGTATTTATCCTCACGTATTTGTTATTCAATTCAAATTTCTGCATCATTTCTAAACTCCTTTATCCTAGCAATGATTTTCTAGACTGTAACTTGGTTATTTTATTTTTATTTTTTATGTCAGTGTGTAAATACATTAGGTAAACAAAGGAATAAAAATATACATTAACATAACATACGTTCACTTTACTTCTTTTACAGATGTAAAATTATGTGGCGTGAGACAGAGTTAATAAACAAGCCATCTGACAGTATACTTTTTTCCTAAATACTTTATAGGGACTTAAAATCGCTCCAATTTACACTTAATAAAATGAAGGTTAATTTTCTAAAAAAGCAAACACAAACATTTAAAAACCCATATTTTAAAGCTACCTTCGTTTTTTGGTTACCAGACTGCATACTAAGTTTAAGTGGCTATAATTTTAACATTTATCATCATAAATAGCGTTTTCACAAATTTCCGTTAAAGAACTTTGAAACTCTTGATTTGCGATAAAGATAATCGATTATAAGATTAACCATGTAATACAAAACATTATATCGTCAGAATTTATTCCAATTGAACCAATGTAAGACCAGATGTAATGGCAGCGGCAGTAGCTAAAACTACTAACTAAGGGAAGGATTTCCGTTTAAATATTGGTATTTAATCAGGCGATGCAAAATATCTTGGTTTACATCTCGATCGACGAATGACCTGGCAAAAACATCTATTCACAAAAAGGAAACAGTTGGGATTAAAACTCAGACAAATGTATTGGATGATTCAACGCTTCCAAAACGAAACTATTCGATTAATAGTGAATGCACCGTGGTATGTTCCCAACACCCGAATACAAAATAACTTATGTATATCGTCAGTCAAAGAAGAAATAAAAAGATATAGTGCTAAATTCAGTGAACGAGTGGAAGTGCATCAGAATGTTCTTGTTGACAAACTTATGGACAGAACAAACGAAATCAGACGCTTAACACGGTTCAAATATTCGGACTTATTTATCAGATTTAATTAATAAATTTAATAAAAGTGTTTTTACTGTATGGACTGTTAAACATAACATATGTAGGCTAGTTAAGTAAGCTTAAATGACAAAGAGAACATTCAAAGGAATGTTCTTCACATGTCAATATATATATATATATATATATATATATATATATATATATATATATATATATATATATATATATATATATATGAATGTATATAATTCATATATATAAACGAAAACTTATTGTCCGCCTAGGACAGATTGTACGATTATTTTAATCAATTAAAAAAAGCATTTAATTAGGCGATATGTGATAAAAATATCCATAGGTATTTATTTATATAATAAAAATAATAATTATTATTATTATTGCTTGGCTGCCTTAAGAAATTTGCTTTTGCAACAAAGTAGTACGTCACGTAGTTTGACAATGAAACCCCAGATTCGGATTTTTAACGCCCTTTTCTCCGCTGCAACTGTGTTGCAAATAGCATTCTTTAATTAGAGGACTTTAGCCTTCAGGTGCCCCATCAAAGGAAATTGCAAGGGGACAGGTCTGGTGTAATAAAATAAAGCGGTCTAAAAACATTTGTTTCAGAACATTTCAAAGAATTCTCGCCGTCTGTGCGGTAGCGCCATTTTGTTAGAATGTGTGGTAAATTTTAATGCTTCTCAAGTTTGGGCTCTAGGAAATTGTGTAATATCCTAACATAGCAGATAGATGTAACAGTCCCCGCATGGTCTGTTTTCTCAGAAAAAAAAACATGGGGCCGGCGAAGAGATTGCTCTTTAAGCAATCCCAGAACGAACTTAAAAAAACCTTTCGATTTCGATTTCGAATTTCGGGAAAATTCGAAATCGAATATCTCGAAAATTATTCGACATAGAATTTTTTCGACTTCATTTTCGAATTCAGCGTAAAATTTCCTATAAGAGTCACATTTAAAATCGCAATGTCGAAAATTTCCCGAAATTCGAAGTCGAATATCTCGAAAACTATTCGACATAGAATTTTTTCGATTTCATTATTGAAATCAGCGTAAAATTTTCTTTAAGAATTACCCATAAAATCGCAATGTCGAAATTTCCGAAATTGAAGTCGAATATCTCGAAAACTATTCGAGATAGAAACTTTTTGATTTCGATTTTGAAATCAGCGTAAAATTTCCTATAAGAATCCATTTTAAAATTTTAAAAAATCCATAATTTTGTGACAGCGACAGACCGACAGACATATAGAATTCAGTAACGAACTTTTTAAGTTCGTTGAATATGGCCATACCGAAAATTCTACTTATTGGTGCAGCTCGATAAATAAAAATATTCTTCATTACTACTAAGCACAAAAGCATCAGCTGGAACATTTGCTAACATGTCACAAATAACATATTTTAAATTACTGAACCACCATCAGTTTGTACGGATGAAATATGAGATCTCAGAGTAGAATTCTCTGCATGCTCTCATCAGATATTCGAAAGTCAAAAGATGCTTAGCAGCGGAACGTTGCGGCGAAGTGAAAACAGCCTGCCTCACTGCTGCGATATTCTTAGGTGTCCGAGCACTACAAGCTCTACCGGGTGATTTCCGTTTTAATGATAAATCAGTCTGTCTGAAATAGTGTACCCACATCATTATAGTTTTCTTGTTTGGAACTCTTCCGTGACGATCCACTCCGAAATGCCTAAAAATAGCCGCTGAGTCACAATCACAGAATTACCATTTAAAATAAATTTTCAACGTAAACGCACAGTGTTCATCACTCCATACTATGATGGGTAGATTGTAGGACTTGATGTAACAATATACTGAGCGCGGCGGTCAGGTTATTCTACCGGAACCTATGTATCTGAAAAACTATTTGAAATAGAGAGATAGGAAAAAATCTGCTATTTTACTAAGATGAATGTAATATAACTATATCTGTTAAAAAGACATGCTTAACTATATTTTAAAAAAAGTTTTTTAACTATTCTGTAGCCGCTTTCCTTAATTATGATATTTTTTCTGCAATATGTGATAACTGTGTTTATCTATTTATGCCGACATGAATTTCAGTGCATATGAAGCACTAAAATAAGAACTTTGTGCATACATGCAACCTTTAGAATAGTCATAAGCTAGATAAACAATTATAGCATTTCGCCTAATAGTAGTTAGACTCTCTTAGTTAGTTATGTTAGTTATACGTCTATTAGGTTCAAGCGTATTTTGTAACTGGTATCTCTGCAATAAATTGTAAAGGGAGTACAAATAAGTCTCTGCCATTTTTTTTAATCAAAAATTGGACATTTATTGTGAAAGAACAGAACCTTATGTTTTATTCAAAATATTGTCCATCGCTAGCCATTACTTTTTTCTATCTTTCTGGCAGCATACGGATACCGCGTCGGAAAAACACTTCATCTTTTGAAGCCATCGACCCAATTTTTGGTATCTTCATATGATGTGAAATACTGCTGAGACAGGCCATGTGCCATCGATCGGAACAAGTGATAATCGGGAGGGGTAATGTCTGGTGAATACAGCGGGTGGGGTAGGACTTCCCAATTGAGTGTTTCCAAGTAGGTTTTGATCGGCGCCGCAACATGTGGACGAGCATTATCATGCAGGGTTCTCGGCTTCAGTTTATATGGAACATAATTTTCTTGCTTTTGAATCATTCCCAACGATTTTAAATTGTGAAATGAATTTTAAAATGTAAAATTGCTTGTTGAGTCACTCCTAATGTAAGTGCAAGTTCTTCTTAGGTTTGGCAGGAATCTTCCTCCAATAACTCCGCGTTTTTGTACACTTATGAAACCACTCACAACTTCTCTTACTTAAAGCAGCCTCACTATATGCAACTACAAGCAATCGATACGCCTCAGCTGCAGATTTTTTTCAAATTAAAGAAGTAAATCAAAAGTTCCAGCACATAACGCTGATTCGGCTCAAAACTTGAAATTTTCGTATAAAAAACGTTATGGGTTGCTGATAAAAAATTGCTAATATTTTAAGGTTTAAGGTTTTAAGGTGTTGCTAGATGTCCAACCTTACGATATGACATCTTACATCTGACAATTTCAATCATAACTTACTGGTGGGGCCATATTTTGTCAAACGGCAGAGACTTATTTGTACTCTCTTTACATAGATGTGTAATAGGCTAAGTTATATAACTAAGCTAGTACATAAATAGCAATAATGGAGCTAGCCCTTATAACTTGAGTGAGCGCTTTATTATAAAGGACCAGTTTCAAAAATACATAATCAGTTACGAAGTTGTTTTTGCATGATCGTCGCACATAAATAAAGAAGCTCTTATATATCATATGTGACGTGACTTCCAGTAGAATAGTTGGCTTTTAGATAAGAAGCTTGACCAATTGTGCGACGTTCCAGAAATGATCAAGCATTTATAAAAGCACTTGGCTTCTTCCTAGATAGTCTTCCTTAATTTGTTAATTAGTTTTTTTTAGTTAGTTCTTGCTAATACGCCTATAAACCTCTATCTTAATATTGTGTTGATAAAATCGTAATCAACCTCTGCAAGTTATTCTCTTACATACCTACATAGTCCTTTCTACCATAAGGTATAAGGCTTAGGTTATGTTCTTTTATTAATAAATAACAAAAAAGG
Source organism: Sinelater perroti (assembly GCA_036346155.1). Classification (NCBI taxonomy): domain Eukaryota; kingdom Metazoa; phylum Arthropoda; class Insecta; order Coleoptera; family Elateridae; genus Sinelater; species Sinelater perroti. The sequence continues at coordinate 27,578 of JARFIY010000075.1, read as the reverse complement.
AGGCTAACCTACCACTTAGGTGAGTGCCTTTTTAAAAAAGGACGCCAAGTTTTGTTAAATATAATTCATTCTTAGTAATAGTTTTAGAAAAAATATGCGAAAGAAAATTTTGTAAATCATTTTTTAGTGAAATGTTTTTTCTTTGTATTTTACAGTTTTTGAGTTATGGCATTGTTCTTTAAATGAAAACCATAGTTGCTTTTGGTCTTTATTGTTGTTTCTAACTATAACGATATATTTGTTATAAAAAAAACTATGACAGTTATCTTTTAATCCCTTTTCAATATTTAGCGAAATTTAACTTTTTGATGCCAGTTCAGTTTATTCATTCAGAGTAGACGTGTTGTGTAACGTGTATTAAAATTTATCAGTGTGCACTGCCTTTGTTGTGCAAACCATAAACAATTTACATAAACAAAGACTTGCGACTTGTAATATGGTCTAGGTCACTTAGCTTACAGCTCCTCGCCGCTAATTTTTCTTGCATTCGCAGCAGAACTGGGTTAACAATTTTTTATATAAGCTACTAGAAACTGTTATTTGAAATTATGTAAGTAAACTGTGAAAATTAGATAATGTCCCTGTACAAAGTGGAAGTGATAAGTTATAAAAGGCTGTTTTGGTTGGTGTGTCAGATTAAGGTCAAGTACAATTACAGCAACTACAACAGGATAATCCTTCATATCCAGTGCAACAATTAATTTAGCAAAAAACAAATTTAAAATTTTGATGACCAGCTGTTGATACCAAACATAAGAAAAATAAGATGTAATTCTTTCGGATTAGAACAATTCTAAACCCAACTAACTGTAGAGGTTGCTTAATTGCAAAGTAAATTCAGATAAGAAAGTATTCCCCTTACGTTTAAGATAAACCAATATTAGTACCAACTGTGTTTAATATGAGATATTGTACCTCTAAAAAAGTCAAAAAATAGATTAGATCACAACATAACAAATTATCAACAACAATTTTCAAAAAATATACCTCAACAACAAATAAATAACAAACTAGAGACACAAACAAATGAAGAAGATGGACACGATATTCACTATACTTACAACTGTTATAAGTAATATGAAGAATATAACCTTAAACTCAAATATAGGGATCAAGAATTACATCAACTAAAGGAAAAGAACTATAGAAAAAAATGAAAGAACACAGTTTACACTACTTAAGCAAATTTGAACCTACGTATTGGCCAACGGGCCTTAATTCGATTACGGACTTATTAGGATTTTGCGTTGTCAAGGACGTTTCATCAAACTATTTAAGAGCTGATTCCGGCTGATATCTATCCTCCGATCACTCACTAGGACTTATTACATACATCACAGAAGTATTATAAATTCAAAAACCAGCAAATCTATTCTCAAGAAACACTAAGTTGAAACATTTTAGGGACTTAGTTACAAAAAAAAATACGACTAATTGTCTAATTAAAAACAGAAAACAAACTATACAGTGCCACTGACCATTTTAATCAGATCATTATAAATCAGCTTAAAAAACTACGTCACAGTACGAAATCAAACATGTTATGGAATACTGTCCCACGATTATTAAGCAAAAATATAAAAGAACAACTAAGAAGAATCTGACAAATCACTAGAAAGCTCAGAAATAAAACTAAACTCAATCAAGCCACTCATAAATTTAAAAATATCCAACCAACCTCAAAAATCAGGGTGTAAAAATACATGGCAATCTTAACACTTACTGAGGACATTAACTATTTTTTACAAAAAGCTACAAAAAAACTTCCAGTTTCACCTATTAGAAAACCTGACTGAAATTGGGAAAGAACAAACCAAGAAAAAGTAGATTTTTGACAGATCATTTAACTTCAGTATTTCAACTCCGTAATAGAAACAGACAAAGAAGTATTTGTATACCAAACTTTAAATAAATTTAATGACATTGCCCATCTTATAATACCAATAAAAGTTAGTGAAGTCAGTACTGTTATTAGAAATCTTAACTTAAAGAAAGCTCCAAGTTATAACTTAATAATAGCCAAAATCCTAACAATGCTACCAGAAAAGACGATAAAATTTATTACCTACATAATGAATGCACTATTTACATTAGAGATGATCCCAGAACAATGGCAAGCTGCATAAATTGTCATAATATCAAAATCCGAAAACCCCAAAGAGAGTTGCTTCATACCGGCCCACTAGTTTGCTACTCTTTTTATTTAAAGTCTTGGAAAAGATATTACTGTAAAAGTTAAAACCAATTTTAGAACAACAAAACACTATACTGGAACGCCAATTTTGTTTTCGGTTATGATACAACAGAAGAAAACCGTAGAGTAGCCACAAAAATTAACTATGGCCTACATATAAAACGATATTAGTATTCTTAGATATTAGCCAGGCCTTCGTTAATGTTTGGCATACCGGGTTGATATATCAAAAAGCTCTACTAATAGAATACTACAAACCTCTAAAACATATCTGTGAGAAAGACATTTTTATGTTAAATTTTAAAGATACACGATTATCAGTTTGGACAAGGTATACCCCAGAATAGCATATAAGTTCTGTCCTATACTTTCCGTATACAGAGGACTTGCAAACACCATAAACCTTAATAGCTACATATGTAAATATTATTGTAGTTTTGAAAAGACACAGCGATCCATAAACAGTGCCCTTGATACTGTAGCAAAACTGCAAAGAAAATCAAAGTATAGCTTAACTTCTTGTGGATACACGTGAACGAAATAAAATCGGTTTAAGTACCTTTTACTCTTCGAAAGGAAACCTTCGTTCCACTTATACTGAATATCACTCCAATACCTCAACAAGATAATGGAAAGTACTTAGATTCACCTAGCTAGGCACCTGACATGGAAGACTCGCGTAATGAAAAAATTATTCAAACATAAATTAAAACTTCGTAAAATGTTTTGGATGATAGGGAAAAAATCTTTATCACTACAAGGCACAATACTTCCACATGAAACAATTATAACACCATTATGGACTTTTATTATCCAGTCCTGGGATCGGTTTCCAGGTCAAAAGCAACGGCCAACACCAAATGCTCTCCGGCCGTCCTATAAAAGACTTTAGCGATTGTGAAGTATATATTTCTTCTACATTAATGGGCTAATAAGTTATCCAGCTGCTCAGGGTACACCAACATGGCTTATAGTACCGCACGAGTGTGTGGTTAGAAACGAGCTAGTAGTTTACATAAAAAGTCGAAGAAGAAGAAGAAACCAGATTTAAAATTTTCAAACAAGAAAAGTTTGACCCGGTGTTACGTTCGCCGTGATAAAAGTGCTGCTCGAATCGCACAACAATATTTTAAACGCTACTGTAATCAATATCAACCTGTTATATCTACATTTAAGAAAGTCTACAAAAATTTGGCACCATATGATCCTTTCAAGTAGTCGAAGAAGTTTTAAAAATAAATGTAACTCAAAATTTGAATTTTAAGACACGGCAAGAAGCAACAAGCCGATAAATTGCAGTATATTGTTGTAAACGTATTAAAGGTACATTACTTGTACAGAAAACGTACCTATTGTATATTTGATCGTTGAAAAGGTTTGTTTTCGATTTAAACATGCAATAGAAAAAATATATACAAATTAATTTTTGGCACTTTTCAGCTTTTCCAAACTTCCCCAGTTCACGTCTACGTTTTTGAAATTACAAAATAAATTATTTAAAACTTATGTCAATTAACCCAATTCTCCTTAATGTTAAATAAAGTGGTATATTAATGTTATTTGCAGGTGTATATATTTGAAGGCGCGCGCGCCATCACTTCCTCTCCCACTTCGGCCTTCGGCCAAGCTACTTAAAACGAAAAATTCTGTCCTGCGTTATTGCCTTCATCCTGTGCGCTTGTTTGAAACAACATGCTTCCTCGCTCGCCCTCAAGAGCAATTTAGTGAGCCAAAGTAACCGTCGTCGTTTCCTTGGTGAGTTTTTAATTTTAATATACATACTATTTCGTCTGCTAAAATTTTGGCCGTCTTTAGAGATAGGTATTCGTTAAACTGTATTAGTTTCAACCCATAAATCTTATAATGATTACAATTTCTTTTCTGATAAACCTCATATGTCGTTCACTATGTTGCAAATTAATTTCGCCATTGCAAGTTGGGCCAATATTCGAAAACCTGTTAGGTTACCGAGATGTTTATAATAATTATTATATTTATTGTGCATATATGCCTGCAATGTTATTTTAATTTTTGTCCCATTTCATTAATTTTATTAATAATAGTTAATAACATTAAAATATGTTTGTCTAATTGTATTCAAATTTAAGTTAAAATTCCGTTTATTTATCAGCGTTTACCTTATCATAAACACGAACATTTTATAGTACGAGATAAAAACGCGTTCGAATAATAATGGATTTTTACCATCTGTTGTTCGAGGTCGGAAATATCAGCAGTGTCCGCTTATACCCCAGGTATAATTCGAATGTACTTGAATAAAATAAAATTATATTACTGCAAGTTGCAGTAGTCCTGACGTTCGCCAAGTCTCTCCAATTTTTGAATCTTGAGCTTAAAACAGATTACATGGCCAGTATGAAAACCTATAAAAATAAAAACTATATCATATAAATGAAAAGCTCATTTACCACCCGATTTAATAGTTGATATCCACTAAATGTAAAGGCAGGTCGAAGCTTACCTTATGGTATTTGGCGCTATAGGAAAAATTTGGTTCCTGGTATTTATGCACGCTAACATTTAGTGTAAACTCGGCCTTAAGATGGTCAAGTAGTTCGCTTTGGGGAGGAAATTGGTTTTCTAAAAATACCTGAATTAAGTCATTAGCTACGATTGATTGGAAAATTAAAACTGGTAAAATGGTCCAGCAATTACAAAGTTGTATTAAAAGTATTTCTAATGAGTATCATTATCCGTTTTGCGTAAATTCTAACATAAAAATACTTTAATGAATATTTATAATTTGAATATGTTCTCTTTTAAGGTATAGTTGCCTAAAAATGAGATGCACAAAACGTAATATCCTCTGAATTCTCGCCCATATTTTTAACTCTCTTGCCAACTTTGCACGAGCAATGCACATTTCTCACTTGTTATGATAATTTACATAATAAAAGAATCCAGAACGAACTTAATAAAACCTTTCGGTTTCCGATTTACGAATTTCGGAAAATTCGAAATCGAATATCTGAAAATTATTCGACATAGAATTTTTGACTTCATACTTTAAATTCAGCATAAAATTTCCTGATAAGAATCACATTTAAAATCGTTATGTCAAAAATTTCCCGAAATTTGAAGTCGAATAATCTCGAAAACTATTCGAGTGAAACTTTTGATTTCGATTTTGAAATCAGCGTAAAATTTTTATAAGAATCCATTTTAAATTTTAAAAAATCCATAATTTTGTACAGCACAGACAGACGACACGAGACCGAACAGACATACTAGAATTCAGTAACGAACTTTGTAAAGTTACAAGTAATGATAACCACATATTCTGCACGCTGGTAAGATTACTGCATTAGTTCTGCACTGTGTACGGATGAAATTTGCAAGAGTAAGAAGAATAAACCTTCTGTAATCAGCGGGGGTTTCCAGCGCTTCCGGCTCTTGTAACATCCCTAGCTGATCCCCGCCCAACATCGCACAGAATACAATTAGCCCAGCAGCAGTCTGCCAGACAGCACCGCATGCGTATTCAACAGCCGCTAGATGTCGTTACCGGCGGGTCAAGGTCCTCATAAAATCGGTAGGTTACGAGGATCGCGAAAAGTTAAATTGAATAACGAAGAGGCTTCATTAATTGTCAAAGCTTCTTGTTAACGTTATATGGTACGTGTCTGTTCAGGGTTTTATTTTTTATTGTTTATTTTTAATTGCTCTTTTGAAATATCTATGAAAACAAAAATAATATATTTAAGAAATTTATTAAACGGAATTCGGATAACAGAAAACTAGTTTGTGTCACGATGTGTATTTTGTAAAAGGATTAAAGAAGGTTTATTGAACGCAGGGGAAGATTAAGACATGCCAACTTGCCTTTTGATAATAAATATTGTGTGGGCTTGCTAAAAAAAGATATTTTGTAATTGGAACGGTATTGGAGCAACAAATATACAAATGAGTTTAATGGTCGTTTTGCCAAAAAATTTTTGAACCACATTATCTTAGATATATGGTTTTGACAAAAGTAGACTATCTCCATATCTTCATGGTTAAAATGGCGGCCGATTAAAAAAAAATTGGATCTGAAAAAGGGTAGGAGATACCAAGATGTAGTTTTTGACGTTCGATAACCTTCTATTAAAGCGACGTTACCGGATTAACCAGAAAAAATACGGTGTACATCAAAAATTGGTTCGAACAAAACTCAAAAATTCTTTTGCTCGGCTACCCAGTAGATATGCAGGAAGCTCTCTGATTTTTTGATATGCTATAGGTATCTTAAGGCGAATTTTTTTACAAAATGTAATTAGCCGCTAATGACAAAATATGGCTCAATTCGGGCTCGAAAGCCAAACCTATCTTGGTAAATGCTAACTTCTAGTAAGAACAAAATGTAACCCGTATTGAGTAAAAAATTTATGCATTTTTTTGACTCCTTGACCGGAAAAATTTCAGATTTTTTTCATAAATTTTCAAAACGCCGAAATGATAGCAATACAGCTCCTTTGTCGTGTTATAACACCCAAAGGAAGACATTGTTTTGCAAAAATTTTATGCATATTATACAAGGGATCGAAAAAAGTACATTTTAGGAATCGGCAGCGATAAAATTTTTTGTTTGCTCCATAATGGCAACGGAACCTGAAAAAGCTCACTTCCAAAAGTCATGTTTCTACGATTACCACTTCAATTAATTTTAACGAGTTACAGGTAAAAATGTTGCCGACCCACCAGGTAAAACCCGCAGCCGCAGATCGGTGAAGGCTAATCCCGGGCGGATTTCGTTTAAGTTGCGCTTTAGTTGTTTCCGCGTCACGATTTGCGTTGCACTTTAGTGCATTGCTGTAAGGAGCGTTGACCTGAGTTGATGGATAACGAAATATATTGCAATTTTTCATGTACTTCAGCGTATCTCCGAGCACGTTTGAAGAATAAAATCTTGATGATGTTACCAATATCATGAGTTTAACTTTGTAAATATTAAGGCAACATTTGGCAATATGCTATTTAGACATGGATTACCGCCGCCAATAATAACTAAATTAATATGATATCCGTACTATCAAGCTAACCTTTACTGCGTCAAAATGACGTTTGCTTTACCACATTTATTATTTTTATGTGAATAAATTTGTCAAAACAAATTACAAAGTGAGTCCAGTTTGTCATATGCACCTTGCTTTAAAAGTAAATGAAAAGAAATAATGAAAATTTTATTCAGTTAATTTTTTTATATATAATATTGTATGGCAGCTAAGCAAAGTTATAAAAACATTTGCACATTTTCTTTGTATTATGTATACGGGGTGTTCACAAAACGGTTATATATCGACCTCACTAGATGGAAAGATTATGACACGTATCACAGTAGTTGATCTATAAGCACATATTGGGTGAGCCAAAAACGTGATAATGTAAATATTTTATTATATTATACTCAATATCTTCCAAAATCCAATAGAAATATCATTGAGACTTTCACCGTTTGATAGCACTCGTAAAATCCCAATTAATAGACCCAAAAAATTTTCTGCAAAATATATAAAGGGTGTTCACATAATGATCATATTTTAAATTCTCTACATAGAACGACAGAACATTTATTATGTTCTAGACCATAACTAATACAACACATATCACATATTATTTTTTAAAAATGCTTATATAAGATGCGCCAAAAACTTTTTTAATTATTGTTTTATATGGTAATTTGTATCTACTGAACGGCAATAAAGATATAGCGGTGAGATTTTCAATATTTGATAGCAGTTTATAAATAAAATCTAATTGAACCTAAAGTTTCTTGATATGTAGTATACAGAACGTTCACAAATTTATCATCTTTAAAAAGACACCGGATGGAAAATGAAGCATTTAGCTCATTATAAATTGTGGTGCATTCAGAATGCAACATGTGTTAACTGATACAAATGGATATACGAGATGAAGCAAAAGCTCAATGATTTAATATTTTTTTTATAATACACATTTTATGTGCCAGATCTTTCGCCGGTATACGAAGCTTACCTAATGCCATCTATTAAATAGTAAAGTTTTTCTGCATAATATACGGGATGTTCACAAAATAATCACATTTAAAACGGCCTTACAAATAAATTTAAGACCTAGAGTACAATGTTGATTGTATGTGATACAGCATGTACAACACCTTTGTTTTTAAAAATGCATGTAGAGGGTGCGCTAAAACTCATTTAAGTGAATGTTACCTTATAAAATATTTAATATCTTTGACAACTGCTACAGATACAACTTTAGAGTTTTTACCAGTTAACAGCCTTTGTTGAGTACCATCTAATATACACTAAAGTTCTTCTGTGTAATGTAGAGTATGTTCAAAAAACGATCATAATTTAAACGGTGCTAGATAGAAAGATAAGTTATGCACTATATAATAAATTGTATCTAATACGTATGTAGTAGAATGTAGTAGAAATGAGTTTGTCGAAATACATATACATGGTGTATCAAAACTCAATTAAGTAAATATTTGTTACAAAGTTATTAATATCTTTGACGCAATAGATACAGCATTGGAACTTTTTCTAGTTGATATAGTTTACAGAATGTGATAGAAGATGGTTAAAGTGGTTCTGTATAGTACATACAAGGTGTTTACAAAATATCTAAGTTTAAAACATCTCCAGATAAAATTATAAATCTTTTACCACTGTGCTCGTATTACAGGGCATATGCTGGGTGTGCAATAAACTTAATATATTATATTATTATATTTTATAAAATTTATATTTTTTAAACGGCAAGAGATACAGGTTCCAACTTTTACCACGTCGATTGAGCGTACCAAATTTCAACTAACAGATGCCAGATATTTTTCTATAATATTCGGATTATTTTAAAATGATCACATTTGAAACGGTTCCCCCAAAAAATATAAAACCGCCACCATGTTGTCAAGGTTGTAACCATACTAGATAAAAAATATAGCCCTCATTACTACAGCAGGTATATACATTAGTATATTGAAATAAATATACAGGGTGTTCTAAAAATTGTAAATATGTAAAACAAGACCTTACAAAAAGACAATACGTTTCTTGTACTATATCTGGTAGAGAGCACAGAAAAGTTTTAAAGGGGAAAGTAAATAAATCCAAAAACATTTCCATATTTACTGGTCATATCAACGGTTTGTTGAAAACTTTCAATTAAATATACAATTGTTGTTAACTTGTACCAGCCTAAATCTACGTATGTCCATATTTGGGTAAAAATAGTTGATTTTTATTTTTTAACTGTAATGTTAAATCTTCTCAACCTATTATAGGCAAATTATTCGTAAAACGAGCCCAAGAACTTCCTTTACTTTTGTCATGTCCGTCGTCTGTCACACCTTATAACTTTTAATCAAGGCAGCTTCCAAGATAGAGACCAATTTGTATTTCTGTCATTTCTGACACCTTCACGCCTTATAATTTTTGATCTGTGATAGATAGAAACAGAACGTTTTCAGTATTTAATTAAGGACCATAAGTCAAGTCAAGACGCCAAACATCAGCCTGATCGAAAAATCTCGAGACCGGTTAGTATAATTTCATCCATAGTGTCTGGTCTGCTTTACCTGTAAAGCAAATTTTCGCTTGTTCAGTTTCGAGTAGTCGTTTTCGATTGTCCAAATGTCTCGCTGAACAGATTATCGTGATTCTAACTGTTAGAATTAAAGTAATTTAAAATAACAAAGATTTAAGTTATCAAAATAGTTGAAAAATTTATTTATCTTCCATGTAACCTCTACATTCAATTTATATCATATTTGCATACATGTAAAGGAAAGAAAATTAAAGAAGCAAGAATAAACCAACGAATAACATTTGGGTGGGTAGCATTTAATAAACTAATATAGGTCTTAAAATTTAGAACTTTCCCAACAGACCTAAAAATATTTGACTTATGTATTTTACCAGTTTTAACATACATCGCCGAAACTATGACTTTCGCCCTCAAGATGATAAAAAAATGACTAAACACAAAGATCAATGGAAAGAAGAATATTAGGAGTAATACTGCAAGACAGAAGAAGCAACGAATAGTTAAGAGAATGACGAAAGGTCAAGGACATAGTGGAAAAGTTGCACAAAGAAGTGGACTTAAGCGGGCATTTAGTAAAAGCAGAAGAGGATGGTACGAATAAACTTTTATACTACCAGTCTAAATTAGGAAAAGGAAATGTAGGTAGGCCACTTAAACGTTAGGAAGTCGACATAAAAACCATAGCAGGAAAACATTGAAGAAGGCTAACAAAAGACAGAGAAAGCTGGAAGAAGAAAGGGAGATCTACATTCACTATTGGATGAGAGAATTTGGAACATTCTTCGACCACAATTCTTCGATCACAATTTTTCTCCCACAATTCTTCGATACAGAAATTCATTGATTACACAATTTTTAGCCCACAATTTTTGGAATAACATAATCTTTGGATTTTGAGTTGATCTAACCGTTGCTTGATGACAATCCATCCAAAATTATTACTTAACCCTCCGTTAGGCGCGTTGTTTTCTGTAACACCGTTAGTCGAGTTGTGCGAATATCCACAAACAAGCGCTTTTCAAAAAAAAACATTGTTTTGAATAATTTTTTTATGCGGTATTAATTATTGAGTCCTAATAAGTAATTTAGAACGTATGTTTTGCTAGATCAAAGAAAATATATATTTATAAAATTGGACAAATTTTACCAAATTTTGAAATTGTTCTTATATGTCAATCTTGCACTCGGTGATTTTTTTTCAAAATTAATGTCCTTATTTTTATGATATCTATAAATATTTAAAAAAATCATAATATTTTATTACTAAGAAAGTCTTATTTAACGAGGGGAATCCCCTGTAGATATCTCTACCTACAATGCTTAGAAGCCGCAATCTTCTTGGTTTACCACAAGGTGCGTAATCAACAAATTTCGTATTATATATGATGTGTCTTTATAGACAGAATAATTTTTTTTAGTATTAATGACTCATTTGTTTATTTTATTAGCCCTTCCCTCAAATAACTACATCATTGACAGCAATAGTTAAACTTTGACCTGTGTGACAGCAACAGCAGCAGCACTCCTAATTTTTTTTATATATATAATTAGGGGTTCATAATGAGAAAATGCAGTTATAATTCATTATAAATCATTGATTTCACATTGAGGAAGTGGCAAGATAGTAGTTCGTAGAAATGCAATTAAATAATAATACTCTATGCGACTAACGAAGGGTTGAGTACCATTTACCGCTTAAGTTTAATCTTTCTTCGAACACCATAAATGTAATTTAGAACAAACGAATTCTTCGTAAAAAAAAGTAATTTAGATCAAATAAATTCTTCTTATAAATAGTCGAGGAAAAGTAATTTAGAACAAACGATTTACTTAGTTACCTAATGAAAATGGGAAATACTATTAGTATGAGTACCTGCCAGCTTATATAAATATTACCAAATAATATTTACAAACGCCAGTTTAGGTTTGACTGTAGTTTATTCTGATCTCATAGTCAAGAAAATGACCGAGAAAGGAAAACAAAAGTTATTTCTCAACGGACATCTGTTTTTAAAGATAAAACAATTGAGAATAAAATTCATTGGAAATGTGAAAAGTTTGAAAAAACAAAGTGTTTAGCCAGGGTAACCACCCTCGACGATGCGGTTTTTAAAGTTGGCAAGGATCATAACCATGTTGCCGACGCTGTTGAAAAGCCCAAAAAATTTTGGACTTTATTTGTACGAAAGCCAAGACCACTAATGAAACGCCACAACTCATGATAACCAATGCTGCAAGTGAAACCAGCCAAACATCAGCCGCAAATCTACCACGTGTGGATACAATGAAGAGAACGATTAGAAACATTCGGCAAAAACATTTATCCGGACCAGCACTACCCACTTGTCGTCAAGAAATTTAATTTTTGGAGGAATTTACCAAAACAAGTAATGGTAAAGATTTTTTGTTGTTTGATTCCGGTCTAGAAGAGAACAGAATCCTAATATTTTGTACACGAAGAAATCTACAACTATTCTTGCAGAGCCTACATTGATACGCTGATGGCACGTTTAAAACATTTTTGTTGTTATTTTACCAGTTCTATGCAATTCATGGCTTAAAAAAAAAACTCGTCTGTGCCCTTGTACTTTGAGCTCTTGCTAAACAAATTAAAAGAAACGTACATACATCTTCTTTAAGAATTCAAACATTTAGAACCATTTATGTCGCCAAGGACAATAACAACCGATTTTGAGAAAGCTATGATCAACGCAATCAAAAGACAGTTTCCCAATGCAAGACAGAGGGGTTTATTCAACCCAATGTATTTTTCGTATCATCCAAAGCCACGGGTTATGCTGGATTTGTTTTGACTTTAAAAATGTTGCCAGCTATTGTTTTTGTGCCAGTACCTTCAGTCATAGATGTGTTTGAGACACTTTGTGATAGTGACGTTTTTCCTCGAGAAGCACAAGTGATAAACTGTTTCGAAGATACATGGATTGGTCGCCCTCATAGACGTCAACGCCGACCACCACAGTTTTCTCACGAACTGTGGAATTTATACGACACTCTGTTAGAGGGCTTACCTGAAACCAATAATTCAGTGGAAGGTTGGCAGCGCGGTTTTCAAGAGCAAGTTTTAGCAGTGCATCCAAACATTTGGATGCATTAAAAAACAGCAAAGCTTAAATGAACTAAGAATTGAGCAGTACATTAGTGAAGTTGACCCTCAGCAACCGAAGAAAAAATAGAGACTGGGCACAACGCCTTAGAAACATTGTAAGTCAATTTAATCCAAACAGTGTAAATGATTATATAAGAGGAATATCCCATAACATATCACAAATATGTAAATACGGTTTTAGTATTTACATATTTGTATTTTAATTGATTTATTAATAAAAATTTCAAGAGCACTAGCCCAGTAGTACTTCCAAGTTAGTATCTCTATTCTTGTATACATAAGATTGCTACATATCGACAGGTTCCACCATAAGTCAGAATCAGGCACTTTAATTCAAGGAAAACTGCCAGTCAAGCTCGTGAGTATCGTCCGGTCTGGCGTTCTACTGGCGCCTAGTTCTGCAAACTTTGCACATGCGCACTTCTTTTACAATCTTTGTTTCTAATCTAACAGAAATCTATGGCTAATTCAACTTATCCGTGCTGTATATGTACCTCAATATAAAATTAAAACACAAAATGTAATTTAAAGATTTATTTTGGATTTAATAATTTTATTGAAATACTTTGGACGTTGACTGTAAAAGGTGTGTTTAGTTGTCTTTTAATTTTTTATTTTCTTCTACGTTTCAAGGAGCCATCTTTGTAGAAAAACATTTTTATTATGTGTAAGCTTGAATTTATTATTTTATAGCATTCTGTGTTGGTTCTATTGGAGTAGTTATTCACTTTACTGTAAGAAGTTTTAGATATCTCTTCCTTGTAAATTTTTGTACAAATCCAATTTTGAAGTTTTCTTTTTCTCTTCAAATAAGAGTTGTGCCTAATATATATGCTCATAATATCGCTGTTCATAAAAATCAAAAGCAATATAATAAAATAATTATCACCGCATAAGATTACTACCTGCTATGAAACCAAACTACCATCCATAACCAAATATTTTTACCAAAACATTGGAAAGAAGGGATATCGTTCATTAACTAGTATTTACCGACTAGTTGAGATTAAGTAAACTTAAAAGCAAGCGTACATAATTTTACTTTTTTTTTCTTTTGAATGTGAAGAGATCTACGTTCTGGAACCAATAGCATAGTTTTCCATTTCTGGACAATTTAGCCAGGACACCAAAAGTGTTGGACTTGGTTGAGGGCATTTTGTGCTGTCTAGTCAGATTCGCTCTCCAGCAGGGGTAACGGAAGCGAGTTCTAAACGTTAATGATGGCTGCAGGATCGAGCGGCGATCACGGAGAGCCGTTTTAAGTGAACGCGAGTCTTGGGTGATGTATAGCGCCTTTCGAGCGGAGCGCCATGAAGCTACTACTGCGTGTTCAAGTTACACAGAAATATTTTGGAAGTCGTGACATGATAGCGTCTGTAATAGCTAGCATTTCTAACAAATGCTAAATACAAGTTTTTCTTATAAAAATCAGAAATTTTTAAATTGTATTTGTTGCATTATATTTTATAAATATTAATAACACCAATTCGTAGAAGGGTTCTTGATTAAATTTAAAAAATAATAATATTATAAACCGGATGTAAATAAGAAAACATAATAGAAAGCTTGAGATCGCAAATTATTTTCGAAATGCTGTTTTCAATACGCATGAACAAATAAACTTCGGTATAAAAATCGCCATCTAAATAACATTGCCTGTAAAAATAAGGTCATTTTTAAAGCCAAATAATTTTAAATGTTCAATATTATATTTATGTTTAGGCGTTTCCTGGCGAACATGAAAAGTAGAAGATCTCAGATTCTATAATAAATCGGAAAGGCGCAGGTTCGTAAACGTGCATGTTCGCAATTTGCGTTTTGTCCACTGTTCATTACCTACAGAAGAGGACTAGACGAAGTCATCTAAGGTGAGATCGATTTACATATTAATTGTTAATATTTTTATTTATTAACTTGGTCGAGCTGGATATATTCCGGCTCGCTTTCCAGATCGATAAAAATTTAGTACTAATTCAAACAAATTTCGGTTCAATCAGGCTTGAACATATTACGGACGCGGATCGGCGAGCCTCTTTGGCATTGAAAATGCTGATAGGTGCTTTAAATAAAAGTAAGAGGTTTCTCAGTTTAGTTGTGTAGGATAGATGTTTAGCAGGCGCTAATTAATTATTTTGCATGGAATAATTTTTGTACTTAAAAATAAATAAATCGCAATGAAAAGGGACAAAACGATAAACTGCTAAAAAATATTTATGAAAATTCTAAATTTTTAAGATTTAGCAAAACAGGATAAAGATATCACAAATTGTTAGAAACCTTTAACATTTCATATACTCAGTTGAATAAAACATTATGGAGTTGTATAGCCTAAATTTACCAACTAACCCACTTGATTTAAAATTACGTACAGATTACAATGTCTGTTCGGAAAGTAATGTGCCCATTTTGTTTTAAGAAATTTATTGAACCGATTTGTACAATTACTTAATATTCTTCGAAATACATCTCTTCTGCTTCAACATACTTGTTACAACGAGATTTCTATGCTTTATATGCGTCCTAGAAGTCCTTCACTGAATGTCCTTTAGTCACCTTTCGTAGCCGCCTTGATGTTTCCAGGGTCCCCAAATGCTGTACTTTGAGGATTTTTAATCTTCGGAACAAAAAGTCGGGCATGGCCACATCAGGACTGTTCTTGTCATTTGGGCGTTGGGACGTTGCCACTTCTGACTTGCCATATGTTTCCGGCGGATTTAAGATCCAAATTCGTCACCAGCTATCACATTGTCCAAAAATTCGGATCGTCCTAACAACACTGCAACAATTTTACAACTTCCACTGATTGTTCTTGGTCAAAGAGGTCACTCTGAATAAGTTTGGACACCTTCCGCATTTGATATTTTTGTAGCGTTTCATTGATTTTCGGAAAGTAATATTTATAATAGACGGATACTCAGTCTTCGATCAGAGTTCAACAATTAGCTGCAACCGAACTTTTCTCGCGACGTTGAGGGACGACCTGATCGTTGTTTGTCGGCGACGCTCACGACCTCATTGAACATTTTATGCCAATTTTTTAACTGTGAATATACATGCAGTTCTCATAAAGCCTTCTGAGAACTCAAAAGTCTCCGACGGTCTTCTCAAGTTTGAAAAACTTTATCACGTATCTCTTGAGAATTTGTTCCATCTTAATTTCGACAGAGCACTGGCACAGGGTTGCTTGAAAAGCACTGTGACGCTCCAGGAAAAGTAGAGATTTCTAGTTTGTTGTGGTAAGACTTTCACCCTTCCGTGCAAGGTTATGCGACGGATAGTCGCATTACTTCACGGACACACCTTGTATGAACCTAAATTTATTAATAGTGTCACAAATTTGTCTCAAATGGTCCATAATATATATGAAAAAACGGATGTTTCTGAACAGCCAAGCACAAATCAATTCGCTGGAGAAACAAAAGTATGTAAAATTAACAAATTTTGTTTTTTCTATTTTTAATGGCTACTAGAAAACTTGAAATGTATTTTTAAAGTTATTTAAGCCCGTCATTCATAATAGTGAAGACTTGTTAAATCATCTGAGGATGTAGTACTAGTACTTAGCTTGCAAGCTAAGCTAGTCTGTTTTAAGTATTTATAAACATATTGTTCCTAGGGCTGATAACTAGAATTTAATTTGGGAAATCCTTGTAATGGCTCCAGGTTTCTAGAAAATATATACTTACATCAGGTTTTTAAGTTGAGTGCATATTTTAGATAATTTCTTTATAGCAACCAAGCAATTAAATCTACCTGCTATCGGTAATCCTATATTTTTAAACGTAGGTTTAAAGACTTTAGACCTTAGTGAAGATTTGAAATGGCTTAACGAGTTAAGGAATTGCTTACTTATCAGGACTTTGTAATATATTTGAAAAAACAAATAAAACTACAAATTCCTTTGGACTGTTGTCCCACCCCAGTTGAAAGTTCGCATCACAGAGTCATGTAAGGTCTTCTCACACGTTATGGAGGTTGAAATGTAGTCTAGCTGGTAATCTTTGTAAAGCGAAAGGGCATAAAATTTGAGTATGTAGAAAATTTCTAAAAATGAATCTTTGGGAGAGGTATAGATGGGCAAAACAACATAAGTTTGTTTAACGCTTGGTGTGGTTATCCACTATCTCTTTTGCATTTTACCTTTAGAGACAAATTAGTCTCGACCCAAGATGCTAAAACCAGGTCTTTTTCGAACTTATATGCTTTTTAACCATTAAAGCCGTCAACAATTTACATTATTGTTCACTGTTGGCAAGTTAATCATCTCGTAGGAAAGGAACAAACGATTCATTTACTACTATATTCTAAAAGTCAAAGGCATTTATTGTTCGCTAAGGCCTGTCGTAGGTTACAGTTTCAGATAGAAAACTTGCGTTCGTCTGTATTAGAGTATGGAGAAGGTACATGTAATCAAATATTTGGAAAGACAAGTTTCACTTTTTGTTCACCCCTAAATTTGATAGTATTTTAGGTTAAAGTGCTTATAAAATGCCTTCGATTAAAGTCACTATGACCGAATTAGCCTACATACCTAGATTAAAGCTAGCAAATGAGAATTTCATTTCCTACGCGACATTGTGAAGTTAAAGTCACTAATTTGCCTCAATTTCTGTTGCTACTTATAGCCTATTTGGATATGTTTGTGCTTTTTGATATGGATAATGAGAATGTAAATCTTTAAATGTGGTCGACAAAGATGTTTATCATCTACTAGAAATTTTTTTAGCTAATTTAAGAAATTCACTTACACCTAAAATCGAGATAAGAAAATCCCTCAAGTCTTGGAGACTTATGAAAAGACAACAAGGCGTTTTTTTGTTGTTGGAGAGGCGTCCCCACAGCTATCCTGTAGCAAAGAACGATTATGATAAAGCGATACACGATTTTAATTCAGAAAGAATGTACCGAAGCCTTTCAATTTGGTTTTTATTTTTCCTGCTGGTTGGATGGAAAGTGAAAACAATTGTTTTTACCTGGGGGATGTTAATTTTGTAGTCTGTTTCTTTATTATGTTTGACAAGTGCCGAACTATTATCGCCTTTTCGTACGACCAGGGAGTGTTCATATATTCGGCTAACGATTTGTTGTTTTGTTTAATTTATGTAGGTTCTTTCTACAAGGTATTTCATAAACTCCTTGAAATTCATTATGACAATAATCCTTTGTTAAGCTAATAAACCTGGATATTTGGTTACTGGTCGTAAAGACCATTAGTATGCGGCTTATTTATCGATAATGCCTGTGATGTAAGGTGAAAATGTTTTTTGTTGGTTATGAGGGTTTTGGGGTCGGGAGTTGATATTTTTGATTATATAGGATAAGAATTTATTAGAATACCCATTTTGTAGTAGAGTGGTGGTAATGATTTTAATTTCTGTTTGGCGATTTTTCATATCGAAAAATTTGGGCAGAGTGATAAGGGGATTTGATATTTAGGTAGCGGTTAGTACGGGTGGGTTTTCTATAGATAGTGTAATGAAATCTGTCTTGTTATAAGAGTATCTAGAGAGAGAAGAAAAGTGTTTTGTTTGATTTCCATAGTGAATTTGGTTTAGATAGGAAAAATTCTGAAAACGAATTTTTGTTTTGAAATCGTCCATGAAAAGGTTTGCTATAACAGGTTAAAGTGAGGCTCCGATGGAAGCACCGTTAGTTTGGTGGTAAAATTTATTTTCAAAGGCAAAGTACATCTTGGAAAGGCAATAATTAATTAAGGAACGGATATAGTTATTTATATTATAAGTTGATTTTAATAACTTTAAGGTATCAGGAATTAGGATATTGGTAAATAAAGAGACGACATCAGAGCTAACCATGATATCATATTTGGGTGTAGAAAAGGTTTAGAGTATTTCTATGGAATGATAAAAGTTACGAATGTAGGATGACGCTTGTTTTGTGAGAAGCTGAAGAATTTTGGCAAGGTACTTAGCTAGGTTGTGCGTAGGAGAAGCGAAAGCACTAACTATGTGACGTAAAGAAATGTTCTCTTTATGAATTTTTGGGAAACCATACAATTTAGAAATTTTGGGGGATTTTTCTCGGAGTATGAAGAGTCTTTTCGTACCATATAGTAGATTTGAATTAGTAATGAGGGTTTGGTTTTTCTTTTCGAGGTAGGTGATGGGATTATTGAGCACATGGAGATAATCAGAGTATTCAAGTAAATTTTGCATTTTAGCAATGTAGTCTGCTGGGTTTAGGGTCACTGCAGCGTTACACTTGACTGCCTGTAAAATTGTAAAGTTATTATTTTGTTTCGGAGCTTTTAAGGCACGTAATTCAGAGGCTCTAATATTTGGTTTTGGTAGTACAACTTTGGCTACATCTTGGTTTAATTTACCACGTTTTTAGGAAGAGTGGAAATGAAGAATTCTATTTGGGATGTGATATGTTCGGTGGAAACACAATTTGGAAAAGCCCCTTTGCGTACAAAGGCCTTCCTAAGGATGGGCTACACCATGTATAATTATGCCTTAAAAATTAATAATTACAATTTTTATTTAATTATTTTTCCGTTTAATTTTATTATGACTTGTGTATCACAAATTTGCAACACATTGTAATTCGTTTTGACAGATTCTAAACCCAAAAACGATGTGACAAAACAACGTCATTTTGACGTTTTAATAGTTTGCTTAGCAGCACATACCTAATTACTTCATGTTAATAAGAAACGCCCCATTGTGGGAAAATTAAAAAATGCACCTTTTTTGGGCTACTATCTACCGATTGGTTGTAGTTCGAGATAGCTGCCTCGCATCATTTCGAAGACATAACCTTATATAATTTTAGATTTTTAAACTTTGACCCTGTTTGGGGGAAGCCCCCTATGTAATTAAAAACTTTTTATGAAACACGTGTCGAGTCATTTTCGATGACTCTCATATGATCAAACTGATAATTTTTGGTCATGTTTTAATCATAATCCATCAGGTATTACCTGTTAAGCTCTGCATGATTTTAAGATGTATATATAATGTTCTCTAATTGTTTTTTTTTTGCAGGATACTGTGTGTAATCTGTGGATAAACAATTTGCAAACAGCATTTTTCTCGAAGATGTGTTTTCGGTATCAGATGATTTGAATTAGTAATGAAGTTTTAGGTTGGTTCATTTTGATTGGGATTATTGGGAAAATGGAGATAATCAGATATTCAAGTAAATTTTGCATTTTACCATGTATCTGTCCGTTTAAGGATCACTGTAACGATACTCAATATGTCTTAAAAGTAATGTTATTAATTTTTAAGAGCTTTTGAGACACGTTAATTTGAGGCTTTGACATTTTAGTGGATAGTACGGCTTTACAGCATTTCACATCTTTGTTTAATTTTCCACGTTTTCCGGAAGAATGGAAATGGAGGATTCTGTTTGGGATGTGAGTGTTCCGTAGGAACACAATTTGGAAAAACTCATTTGTAGGGTAGTAAAAAGGCCCGTCCTAAAGACGGGCTACACCACGCATAATTATGCCTTAAAAATTATTAATTACAATTTTATTTATTATTATTTTTGATTTAATTTAAAATATTTACCATTTGGATTTCAGACGAATTATGTTCAACACCATAAATTGTGTATAGACAAAACAAACGTTTTTAAGTCATAAACTATTAGCTGTATTCACCTAATACCTAATTACTTAATGTTAATAAGAAACTTACTTGAAATTAATTAGGTACACTTTTTGGTATTATCTACTATGTTTGTAGTTTGCAGATAAAATCTCTATATTTCGGGATTAACCTGTACAAAATTTTAGATTTAAATTTGACCTTTTTTTGAAGCCTACGAATTAAAAATTTTAATATGAAACATTGATGTTGACTCATTTCCGATGAAGTACACTCTCATATGATCAAACTTATGTTTTTTGGTCATGTTTTAATCGTAATCTAACAGGTATTACCTTTTAACTTTGCATAATTTTAAGATGTATATCTAATGTTCTCTAATAGTTTTTCTTGCAGGATAATGTGTGTAATCTGTGGATAAACAACGTTGCAAACAGCATCTGTTACGTAACATGTTCGTGTTTTCGGATAATGCAATACGATGTACCAATGTATGAAGTGTGTAAGGTAGTGAGTTCATTTTGACTTTATTTTAGTCCAGTAAAATGATTTCTACTGTTTCAGGTATTTGTTTGTTATGTCAGCACTGCTTAGTCGAATCCGTAAAGGAATGGCTGGAAACATTAATAAATACAAAAGTTTACTTGCTGGAATTTTTCAGAATTTGTAAGTGTCGTATCATGCATGATTACATTTAGTTTGGCTAATGTTTAGTAAATATATAGATCATACGTCGTTAATCTCAGAGGTCTGAAGTATGAATCATAAATATTGGATAGAAATTCTTATGTGATGTCTTGCGACTGGTTCAAGCTCAGGATAACACGCCCTAATTGTTTATGATAAAAGTAAGTTTAATATTTTGTGTTTTTATGAGTGAACATAAGTTAAGTCAATAAGTTGATAATTTTTATTACTAAAATCAAAAGAAGCGACTTTTAACTTCATATTCATGAATGCATTGTAGTTACTACATGAATATATTTTCACGCAATTTTGGGAAGCCAAGATATTCAGAACCATATATGCTTTGAAACCAAATCACATAAACTCTTAGAAGTCAAATAGAAGCAAAGAAAGTTTTTAAAATAATAAAACGTATTTAGCTGATAGGTATCCAGCATATAATAATAAAGTATTATCTTAAAAATGTTTTAGAAAACTATTATATACTCCTAACATTTTATTTTGGGTGAAACATTACACTAGCTTATACGATACATAAAAATACAATAACATTTAAGTACGCCATTGCAAAAATGTATCTCTACGCTTATGGTATCTGTCCAAAATTCCACAGTTGCAAAGACAGCAAATACATTTCTCTGAATCCTGACAATAAGCAGAATTTTTACACAATAGATGTCAATTTCTTTGATTTTGTCCTTTTTATGTGTGTGTTGAGAAAGCAGGGCATTTGTATTATTGATTGTCTGGTCCAGTATACTCAGAAGTTTTTCAATAATTTGTTCTTCCTTAGCAGTTAGGCCTGCTAAGTAGAAAGTGAATGTTCATATTTACAGCCTTTTGGGGTATCATCAGGACTTTGATTGTCTTATCGAGCTGCTTCTTTACTTGTTATATAATTATGTTTTAGTTATTGTTAAAGTTTTTTGCAATATAACTCCTAAATATTTATAATAATTAACAAAGCTTATTTACTCTGATCACTTCCATGCTTTTAAAATTGGTTATTTTACTTTTCGCTAGATTTATATTTATCATATCCTTTTCGCACCATATATCTAGAAGATCTATTCTGCCATTGTCGTAGTTGCTCTGAATATATTACGAGATATTTAGATATATGTATTATACATTTAGTCTCTACCCTATTTGGTAAATCGTATACAAATACTAAAAATAGTGTCGGACTTACGAAATCTTCATATAAAAGGTATCCCAAAATTAACGCACGATTTGAATTAAATAGAAAACATAGTTTTTAGTCTTTTGATTGTAATTTTTTTATTGAATCATAAAGTACATAGGATAGGGTTATTTATGGAATAACACATCGGGTAAATAGCCTCCACGGCTTTGCATACACATACGCACTCGTTTGTCGAAATTTTCCATGACCATTCTGCATAAATGTGGCTGAATTTCGTTGATGCAACGTTTAATCTCCTCCTTTAATGCACGCGTGGTTGTGGGCTTGTTGACATAGACCTGTGATTTTAAATAACCCCATAAAAAGAAATCTAATGGTGTTAAATCACACGATCTAGGGGGCCAATTCTGATCACCGAAACGAGAGAGTACACGACCTGGAAATGTCTCGTGCAGTAATTGAAGTGTTTCGGCAAAAAGAACTGTGTTATCATGTCGCGATATCGAGCACCAGTAACAGTCACTGCTTGACCAGCCTCATTTTCAAAAAAGTATGGTCCAATTATGCCTCCAGCCCAAAATACACACCAAACAGTGACACGTTGTGGATGCATTTGTTTTTCGACAATCACATGTGGGTTCTCAGAACCCCAAAAGCGGAAATTTTGGCGATTAACAAACCCATCAAGGTAAAAATGTGCTTCGTCGCTTAGAATGATTTTGTTCGAAAAATCAGCATCCATTTGTTGATGCTCAATAATCCATTCAACAAACTCTCTTCGCTGTACACTGTCATTAGGTTTCAGTTGTTGTGTTAATTGAATTTTGTAAGCATGGAGACACAGATCTTTAGTGAGTATACGCTGTAGGGAGCTTCTTGAAATTTGCAATTCTTGTCCACGACGCCGAATTGAGGTTCCTGGATTGTCACCGACACTCTCACGCACTGCTTTGATGTTGACATTTGAACGGTTTGTTTTTGGACGACCAGTGTGTTTGGCGTCTCCAACGGATCCTGTCTCTCGGAATTTTTCAATTAATCTCTTCGCAGTTGATGAAATTAAAACACTATTCCGACCATATTTTGTATGAAATTTTCGAACAGCGGCTGCCAAGCTTTCATTATTTTTGAAATATTGTTCAATAATGAAGACACGTTGTTCTATCGTGTAACGCTCCATTTTTACTAACCCTAAACTGTTAGCTGTCGATTTGTTTTTGTTTTAGGGTTGTCAACACTTTACTGCATAAACGGCGGCAAATTTAAATCTTGCGTTAATTCTGAGACACCCTTTAGAAGTCCCCGTTCATGAGTTATGGCACTAGAAAACAGTTTTCTTTTATATGCCTTTATAACATTAACGGTCAATATTTTATGTTAAAATGTTAAATATTTTTTTTAACATCAACTTGAGCCAGTTTTCATGTTTCTGGAATCTCACCGCTACCCAGTATTTTATTAAAGATATTTATTTACCAAATGCGTAAGTTATTTTTAGCTGTTCATTAGAAATTCTGTCAAATCTTACTGCCTTGTGTCTTTTGTCATATATTTGGACACTTATATCATTAGCAATTTTTTGTTTTATCAAATTTTTCGGTTAGTGTTGTTTTTGGATATGTAAATAATCTTTTGAAGTGCTCCACCTATCCGTTTCCCAGGTTGTAGTAGTATATATAATTATATAAAAGCTCAAATAGACCTTAAAAGCCTAAGGCTTTTTTGGTTATTGTTTTCCATTTTTTTTATCCATAGCCGTTCTTTCCCAACTTTTAATATTCAGTTGCATGATATCCGGACACTCCTTAGAATTTTCTTCTCCTACGCTTTTAGTTGCATTGTGATTTACGTGGTTATAGTTCATATCTCACTCACATACACGCCCAGACTCTACATTTGATCTAAACAACTTTAAAAATGCACCCCACTTTTATTTGCTTTAATTAAGCGCACACTCACTTCTGAATTACGACCTCCTTGATTTGTTACTATCATTCATAAATAGTTAAATTCATCCATCTCAGCGAATTTATATTCAATGTCCTCTAAAGTTCTAAACATTTTACCTCCATATATTAAATCTTTTCTTTATTAAAAAGCAATACGAACGTTTTTGAGCTTTCCTTCAGCTTTGATAGCAATTTTTGTAGTTTTATTTTCATTCTTGTGTTCAGTGTCAAATTATTTGCGTATGCTACACACTGATGTGTGTGGTTAAAGATGATGTTTTCGACATACATTTCACCATTTCGTAGCACACATTCAAGGATAAGATTAAACAACAGTATCGATAAAGGGTCACCTTGACGTAGATCTCGGTTAACTTCAAATACTTCAGACAGGTTTTCTTTAAATTTGACTTTATTCTCAGAATCTACCAAAGTCATTCTTGTTAGTCATATGAATTTCGCTGGTATTCCAAGTAGTTTACAGAATCGTATGCTTGTTTGCAAGCAATGAAACTAATGTGCAACGATAAATTGTATTCGTTAATATTGTTAGCTATTACTTGCTTTATTACAAAATTTGATCGCTAACTAATCTATACCTCCGAAATCGCCTGTAACTTCCTTTTTTACATTTAATTTATTTTTGAGTCCACTAGCTAGAACTTTATACGCTACATCCTACAAAGCTGTGCTTCTGTCTTCTTTTTTGTGAACTGGGCATAATATCGCTTTCGACAATTCGTAGGCATTATTTCTTCATCCCAGATTTCTTCGATAAGATCATAGTGTTCCCTTTGCAGACTTTCTCCACCTGTTTTCAGTAATTCCGCAACGATACCATTTTCTCCTCCCACTTTTATTATTCTTCACCTTGTCAATTATCTCCTTAACATCGTCTTGACTTGGTGTTGATTGTTGTCCCTTCCATCTTCCTGAATCCGTGCTAATTCATTTTTATCATTTCCTCCTAATGTTAGCATTTTTTCTACTTTATTTCGATTTTCATTAAGCGTCTCTTTAAAGTATTCTATCTATCTACAATTTTGTTGTTTCCTCCTATAAGATTACCTTCTTTATCTTTGTAAAATGCAGCCTTGTAGCGTCTCTCTTCTATTTTATTTCTTGGTAGAAATTTCGCACTTTTTTATTAATAACAATGTTCTGAATTTTTTGTAACTGTTATTCTATTCGCATGCTTTCTCTGTTTCTCCATAATTTCTTCACTTCTCTTCTGGCTTCTTTATAACTTGCTTTATTTGCAGGGGTAAATTTGAATATTTTTTGCATCCTAGTATGATTTCTTCTCTCGATTGTCTTGTTACGCTCATTGTCGAACTAAGCCGCTTTTGAATTATTTATATTTTCCTCTAATAGTATTTTTGACGCTTTTAATATTGCCTTTTCCATACTTTCTTTCACTATCTTGTATTTCAGGGAGATTATCAATTCTAATTTTAAAGCGTTTCTGCACTGTTGTATAATGTTTATATTGCATAGTTTATGCCTATTATATTTCCTATTAATCCTTTTTGGTTATGTGTTTCTATTTTAATTGTCTCATTAAAATTTGACTAAAAAGTGATTTGAGTCCCCGTCCACCCCTCTGTAGCTTCTAGAATCCTTAATGAATCTTACGTTTCGTGATTCTATCAAAACGTGATCAATTTGATTCCAAGGTTTACCGTCCGGTGACATTATCGTGCCCTTGTGTGTGTGTGTGTGTGCGTGTGTGTGCGCGCGCGTATGTGTGTGCGTGTGTGTGTGTGCGTGTGTGCGCGCGCGCGTATGTGTGTGTGTGTGTGTGTGTGTCTGTTTGCGCCGAAGGTATATTAACATCACTTTGAAGCTTCTTTTCACGCAAATTCAATCAGATTTTTACCATTCTCGTTAGTAGTCGAATGTTTACTATGGTTTCCTATCATTGGCTTGTACATGTCTTCCTTTTCTATTTTGGAAATATAATCTCCTATTACTAATTTAATATCCCTGGGTGGTAATTTTTGATAATGTTTTTCTACTTCCTCGTAGTCAACCTCTTTCTCATCTATTTCTTTTTCCTCAGTAGGAGCGTGCAAGTTTATTATACTGAGGCTTCTATAGTCTCCTTTTACTCTTAGGCTGCATAATCTGACAGAAATACACTTGAAATCTATTACCAGTTGTTTAATTCTTTTATGTATCATAAATCTAGTTACCAAAGTGCCTCTGATATTCCAAGTTCTTGGTGAAAGTGTGTTTTTACACGTGTTTTTTTCCATGCCGTTATCATCTGTATTTGGCCATCCAATGAATAGTTTCTAAGTCAATTTTAGTAGGTCTGCTTCTTTACTAATCCATCTATTCGTCTATTTGAAATGTATACATTTCTGGTATTCTACTTTAGTTATATTCTTTTCTGCCTTCCTTTTTGAGTTATTTTTTAATTTTAGCTTGTTTGTTACGCTTTTCTCTCGTTAAGTCATATATATAATATGATTGCTTCCAAGAGCATTAAATTTTGGAGCATTTATGGATTTCTGAATATTTACCACTCTTATACGGTTTTTCTTAAATTTTTTTTTATTAATGTTACTATTTACTGATGTTTTCTAATTGAGATATGTATTACTGATGGTAATTTTACATTTGCTGATAGTAAAATTTATAATTTTAAATAAACATTGCCTTTTTCGTTATGGTGAGACGTATAAGTAATTTTTATAATTTTGTTGTGAGTTGCTTGCTAAGTGTCTCATAATTCCTATTGAATTTTTCCTTATGCAATTTTCCGTGTCAGTTCTGTAATTAAAATTGCTAGTGGCAATTGTGTTGCCTACCCTATTTTTTACAAATTTCGTTATGAATTACATTTTATCTTAATGTTTGTTGACAGAAAAAATAAAAGCAGTAGATGCATCGCATATTAGTTTCAATTGTTATGTAGTTATCTGTGTTTTGTAGCATACGAGGTTACCATTGCAGTTTTACTAAAATGCAGATGTTTTCTGTTGGTCCCCCTTTTTCTTCTTTGCAGAAACTGTAATATCCCTACAAACAAATATTGTAACAAGATAGCTTTTTAGCCTCTTTAAAAGGTTGGCTTCTGTAGACGTATTGATTACTGAGTTGAAAGTTTTGATATCCCATGTGATCGTTTTACACCTTGGTGTTGCTTGTTTATGTATCTTTCGCTATGTTTTCTTTTTAGTCTACCGATATTCTTGTTATGTGCGCTATTAAGATTATATTTACAATTGGCTTTGTGTATTAAGTGTGATTGTTTTAGTCTTTGGATTATTCTCTTCTATTTTCACCATTAGCACTTTGTATTATTTAGTTTGATATTGTTACACTTATTTTTATAATTTATCAGAAGGTC